>VMDO01036060.1:0-15490 GCA_007922755.1 Pedetes capensis
CTTGATTGCATGTTTGATCTATTTCAGATTGCAGAAGCTGATAGAAGTCTTCCCTTTCTTCATTTGTGGCCTTGGTGGTGGGTGCATAAATTTGAATAATAGTCATATTAACTGGCCTTCCTTGTAGGTGTATGGATATTATTCTATCACTGACAACATTGTATTTCATGACAGATCTTGAAATGTCTTTTTTGATGATAAATGCAACCCCATTTCTCTTTAGTTTATCATTCCCAGCATAGTAGACTATAAAGCTCACTGATGCCTAGAATGTCAATGTTTATGCACTCCATTTCTCTTTTAACAATTTCTAATTTTCCTAGATTCATACTACGTCCATTCCATGTTCCAATTATTAATGAATGTTTACAGCTGTTTCTCCTCATTTTGAGTTGTGCCACATCAGCAAATGGAGGTCCCTGGGGCTTTACTCCATTTCTGTCATCACTGTAGACTCTACTTTGAGGAGGCAACTCTTCCGCAGTAGGCTTTTGAGTGCCTTCCAACCTGGGGGGTGCTCATTTTCTGCCACTATATCTGACAGTGTTTCTTTGCTATCCATAGGGTTTTCAATGGCTAGTTGTTTCGGGAGTGGTTTGCCAGGTCCTACTCCATAGTCTGTCTTAGTCTGGAAGCTCAGCTGAAAACCTGTCCACCATGGGTAACCTTGTTCATATCTGAGGTTACAGTGGCAGAGCTCTCAGCCTCATGGCAACACACAAGCCCCCACAGTGTGGCAAACTGACAGACATGTGGGGGAAAATTGTCTTTAAGAATGCCAATAAAAAATTTATATACATGTAGATATTTTAAACATATTTTACTAACTCATAAAACAGGATGAGCAAGCTTTTATTTGATATGTGTGCAGTTTTAGAAGAATAGGCTCTATAGTGCATTTAATTCAATTGAATTTGATATGGTGAGGGTTACAGAGAATATTAAAATATCATATTAAATCCTTTTATTTTCCAAATCTGTATCTTTTCATCAGAGAGAATTATATCTTAATGAGAATATTTTTTGCAAGTATAGAATTGGTAGGTAGTAAAGCTTTGTGTTTTCTCTAGCTAAATTTAAATAACAAATGTGCTTCTCTTTCTTTAAAAGGTAATAAATAAGAGAAATAAAGCTTACTGGCAATTCTTAGTCAGAAAGCACTTTCTAAATGTTAGATTGTCACTTTTCAAAAAGTTGTTATATGTTATGCAGTTTTGATATAAAATAACTTTTGTTCTATGGCTCTTAAAAATGTGTTTGAACCCTTCTATGTTGACATTTTAAAACCATGTAAATCTGCCTGCCTTTTTTTCCCTCTTTCTCTCTCTCCTTCTTTCCTTCCTTCCTCTTTCTCTCTCTGTCTTTCTTTCTTTCTTTTCTTTCTTCCTCTTTCTTTTTTCTTGTAAAATGAGATATGGATAAAATTTTTGTCCATTTCTTATTGAGCACCTCGTTCTGGTTGCTTGCTGTTTTAGTTGAGGTGAGCTAGGAAACTTTATTCAAGCCATTAATCTTTCAGTACAGCATTTTTGTTAGTGAATTTGTTGATTTCTATTTGTTTTTTTTAATAAGGTTGTGATTAAATTTTAATTTTGAAAATGTTACAAACCTATATTTTAAAACATTTTTGTGAAAAACTCTTTTCCTAAATTCCATTTGGTATGTTATGGATATTTAGGAGAAAGATACACGTTTATGACATACCTAATGAAGTGTTAGTGATGTGTGTGTAAGAACAGTATATACTGTGCAAAGGAGGAGAGTGTAGAACAGCAGTGGTGTCTATTGCTTCACTCACAATGCAGTGTTTTATTGGCCTTTCCTATTATGAGAGAAACTCATTTTCTTCCTTTAGATAAAATGCCTTATGTGGCAAGAGGGCATTATATAAATATGGTCACTGAGTGTGAATCTCAGCTAAGAAATGCTAACACAAAATTTAACTATCTTTTATAATTGGAAATACCCTTATCTTAAAAATGAACATATAGTAATCCTGGAGGTGTAGCACAGTGGTAGAATGCTTGACTGGGTGAGGCCCGGCACTGCAAACAAGCAAACAACAACAACAATAATCCTGAACCTATGGTTATTACATATGAAATCTAAAAAGATCTTCTGATGACTTTCTTTGGTGATTTCCATTTCCTACAGTCTTCTGTACTGTGGGGCTTGCATGTTGCTATGTAGCTGAAAGCTATGCCACCTATATCTCAGATACAAGGAGGGTTACCCATAATGGACAGGTTTTAGCTGAGCTGCAGACCAAGAAAGATTAGCAAGGAGGACCCGACAACCCTCTCCTCAAACAACTAGCCATTGAAAACCCAATGAATAGCAGAAAAACACTGTCAGATACTGTGCTGGAAAACAAGCATAGATGGGAAGGCACTTAAAGGACTACTGGGGAAGAGTTGTCTCCTCAAAGTAGGGTCTACCTTCATGACAGAGATGGTGTAAAGCTACAGAGACCTCCATTTGCTGATGTGGCATGACTCAAAATGATGAGAAACAACTGCAAACATCCATTAGTACTTGGAACATGGAATGTATGTAGTATGAATCTAGGAAAATTAGAAATCATAAAAGAAAATGGAGCACATAAACATTGACATTCTATGCATCAGTGATCTAAAATGGACAGGCATGGACCATTTTGAGTCAGATAATCATATGGTCTCCTACACTGGGAATGACAAACTAAAGAGTAATGAGGTTGCATTCATCATCAGAAAAGACATCTCAAGATCTGTCCTGAAATATAATGTCATCAATGATACAATAATATCCATATGTCTACTAGGAAGGTCAGTTAATATGACTATTATTCAAATTTATGTACCCACCCACAGATAAAGATAGGGAAAATTTCTATCAACTTCTGCAATCTGAAATGGATCAGACATGCAGTCAGAATGAACTGATAATTACGGGTGACTGGAATGCAAAAGTTAGAAACAAAGAAGAAGGCTCAATGGTTGGAACAGTGGCCTTGGTGACAAACAATGCTGGAGATTGCATGATAGAATTTTGTCAGACCAATGACCTTATGAAGCAAATACATTTTTTTCACCAATGTAAATGGTGACTATACACATGGACATCACCAGATGGAACATATAGGAACCAACTTGACTATATTTGTGAAAAGAGACAATGGAAAACTCCATATCAAATGTCAGAATGAGACCAGGTGCTGATTGTGGATCAGACCATCAACTGCTCATATAAAGGTTCAAACTGAAACTGAATAAAATTAAAACAAGTGTATGAGAGCTGAAGTATGACATTGAGTATATTCCATCTGAGTTCAGAGACCACCTCAAGAACAGATTTGATGCATTAGACTCTGATGATAGAAGACCCGATGGGTTATGGAATAACATTATTCATGAGGAAAGCAAAAGGTTATTAAAAAGATAGGAAAAAAGAAAAGACCAAATTACATGCCAAAAGAGACTCTGAAACTTGCCCTTGAACACTGAGCAGCTAAAGTAAAAGGAAGACATGATGAAGTTAAGGAACTAAACAGATTTCAAATGGCAGCTCAAGAAAACAAAATCAAATATTTTAATGACATGTGCAAAGGGCTGAAGACCAAACCAAACTGAAGAGCTGAATGTGCAAAGAGCTGAAAACCAAAAGGGAAGAACATGTTCTCTTTTTCTCAAGCTTAGGGAATTGAAGAAAAAATTTGAGCCTTGATGGCAATAGATTCTACGGGGAAAATATTAAATGATGCAGGAAATATCAAAAAAGATGGAAGGAATACACAGAGTTATTATACAAAAATAATTGGTGGATGACCAACCATTTCAAGAGGTTGCATATGAGGAACCAATGGTATTGGAGGATGAAGTAGAAGCTGCCTTGAAGGAATTGGTGAAACACAAGGCTCCAGTAATTGATGGAATACCAATAGAGATGTTTCAACAAACAGATGTAGCACTGGAGGTGCTAACATGTTTATGCCAAGAGATTTGGAAAATAGCTATCTGGCCAACTGACTGGATGAGATCCATATTTCTGCCAATTCCCAAGAAAGGGGATACAAAAGTGACTGGAATAATATATAGACAGGGAACTAATTGGTAGAAAATCAAGATGGATTCAGATGAGGGCAGGGAACCAGGGACATCATTGCTGATGTCAGATGGGTATTAGCCGAAAGCAGAAAATATCAGAAAGATGTCTATCTATGTTTCATTTACTATGCAAAGGCATTTGACTGTGTGGATCATAACAAATTATGGACAACACTGTGAAGAATGGGAATACCAGAGCACCTAACTGTAATCATGAGGAATCTATACATGGATCACAAGGCAGTTGTTTGAACAGAGTAAGGAAA
Organism: Pedetes capensis; assembly: GCA_007922755.1. Classification (NCBI taxonomy): domain Eukaryota; kingdom Metazoa; phylum Chordata; class Mammalia; order Rodentia; family Pedetidae; genus Pedetes; species Pedetes capensis. The sequence continues at coordinate 4,352 of VMDO01036060.1, forward strand.
CACTCCTTGATTTAAAGTTGAGAAAGGTGTGCATCAGGGCTGTATCCTTTCACCATATCTCTTCAGTTTCTATGCTGAGCATATAATCTGAGAAACTGGACTTTATGAAGAAGAATACGACATCAGGATTAGAGGAAGAGTCATTAACAACCTGCATTATGCAGATGACACAACTGCTTGGTGAAAAGGAACAAGATTTGAAACATTTACTGATGAAGACCAAAAAACCTTAGCCTTCAGTATGGATTGTGACTCAACATCAACAACAAAAAAATTCCTTACAACTGGGTCACTACGTAACTTCGGGAAAATGAAGAAAATATTGAGGTTGTCCAAAGTTTTGCTTTACTTGGTTCTAAAATCAACACTTATGGAAGCAGCAGTCAAGAAATCAAAAGATGCATTGCTTTGGGAAAAGCTGTGGCAAAAGATCTCTTTAAAAAATTGAAAACTAAAAATGTGACATTGAAGACGAAAGTTTGCCTGATTCATGCCATGGTATTTTCAGCCACATCATATGGTTGTGAAAGCTGGACATTGAACAAGGGAGACAGGAGAAGAATTGATGCTTTCGAATTAAGGTGCTGGAGATGAATATTGAATATGCCATGAAATGCCAAAAGAACCAACAGATCTGTCCGAAAGGAAGTGCAACCAGAGTACTCCTTGGAAGCAAAGTTGGCTAGACTGCATCTTAGGTATTTTGCACATGTAGTCAGGAGGGACCCCTGGAAAAGGACATCATGTTTGGGAGGGTGGCTGGTCAACAAAAAAAAAAAAAAAAAAGAAGGAAAACTCTCCACTAGATGAATTGACACAGTGTCTGCAACAATGAGGTTAAATATAAATAAGATCGTGTGCCTGGCACAGGCACGCTGGAGAGTGTTTCATTCTGTTGTACTTAGGGTGACTATAAGTTGGACCCAACTCGACAGCACCTAACAATAACAAACAATAACAGTCTCCTAAAACATAGGTATATTACAAATAAATTGTATGTAGTTTGAGCCTCTTTCTCTCTTTCAATTGAGGAAAAGAAACTTGAGGGGTAAGCATTTTTCATATCAGAGAGCATTTCTGGCTTTCAAAACATATTTTTTCCTAATAGTACTTATAATGATCATGATTAAGTAATTATCTGTTTGATTGTTAAGTGTATTTCTGTCTTGATGGTCTGAATTGTACATATTCAGTAGCCATATTGCCATCACGTGGAGCACAGCATACAAGCAAACACACCAAGGGGGTTGGGATTGTAGTTCAGTGGAAAGGTGCGTGCTTAGCATGCATGAGGCCTGAGTTCTGATCCTCAGCACTACAAATGAAAAGAAAAGCAAAACAAAAAACCCCAAAACAAAACCATGAAGGTTATGGCAGTCTTAAGAGTTGAGCTCAGCTGGGCGTTGTGGTGCATGCCTGTAATCCCAGTGACATGGGGAGGCAGAGGCAGGAGGATCACGAGTTCGAGAGCAGAGGCAGTCTGTGTAATTTAACAAGACCCTGTCTCAAAAAAAGTAAAAAAATGGACTGAGGGTCAGCTCAGTGGTATAGCACTTGCAAAGCATGCAAATGCAAGGCCCTGGGTTCAACCCCTAGTACGGCAAGAAAAAAAAAAAAAGATTTGAACTCATTACATAGGAATGTTTATTTTCACATATTTAATATAAGTATCAGAGACTATCACGGCATAAAAATGTTAATATTTACACAAAAGATCCTCATCACTTGAGAGGGAATTGGCAGAATTAATTGGGAAAGTATCACAGAGTCATTAGTCTTCTTTTATCTTGGCCACTAGGATGGGGATTTTTGTCTGCATTTGTTCATGAGTTTATTCTTAGCAGCAAGAACAGTGCCTAGCATAGAAGTATAACTGAATCAATTGCTTAATGAAAGTTAATGACACTTATCACTCAATGATAAGAAAACAAGACAACTTAAGAAATGAACAAAAGGTTTGAATAAGCAGGTAAATATTTTCCAAGGCTAGAGTTGGGGAGACAGATTTACTACAAAGAGGAGGAACTTTTTGAGTGTTGAAAATGTTCTGTGTTTTGATTATGGTAGTGGTTACTCAGGGAGATGGACCCGGCAACACACTCCCAAAACTCAATTTGCCATTGAAAACCCTATGAACAGCAAAGAAGCACTGACAGTAGTGTTTCGCCTGTTGTACTGAGGGTCACTATGAGTTGGATACCGACTCAACGGCACCTAACAACAACAACAACAACAACAACAACAAGAGGTTACTCAAGTGTAAGCATTTGTCAAAATTCATTGAACTGTATACCAGAAAAGGGTGAATTTTACTGTACATAAATAATACCTCAATACACCTAAGAAAAGGAAGAGATAAGGCTTTTTTCTATTAGTACTTGAGCAAGAAAATTTTTAGTTGGCTGCTTTAAGAATCAGAAAGGAGACTGTGCTTTGCCAATGATTAAAGAAACTAGTGAGGCTCATCCCCTACCCATATAATCATTCCAACTGTTCTTTTTCTTCAGAGGTTTATCAGGTAAACTTTACCAGTTACCTGGTAAAAAGTTTACCTGGTAAAAAGTTTACCTGGTAAACCTCTGAAGAAAAAGAACAGAAGAAGAAACTTCAAAATCTTAATTTCTTCAAAAAATTAATTTAAAAAAGACATGTTACAGGCCTTTGGGTTTTTTGTGGAGAGGCCTTTATTTTTTGTGTATCATAATCTTTAGCAAGAGCCATTTATTAAGAGTGATATCTGCTATTTAACACCCTGGGATATACTAAGCTCTTAGTGCCTCAGGTGGGGCTAATAGATGGGGCATATACTTTGTTTGCTACCTCATGGAGTTGCCATAAGAATCAGAAGAGGGCATGTTCATGTAAGCACCTGCCAATTATTTGGCAGGAAAAAGGAGAAAACTATTACTCCAAACAACAACATGGATGAATCTCAAATACATTTTGCAAAAGTAAAAGAGTCTCAATTTTAATTGGGAGAGTTGGAGGTGAATTAGTCAAGGGACTGCTACATGTGAAAGTTGGACTTAGGGGCTGAGATAGTGTGCGTGTATGTGTGTGTGTGGTGTGTATGTGTATTTTTTACAGTCTCTTGCCTTTTGTGAGGTGGGTTTTCTTACTGTAAATCTAGGTGACCATTATAGCAAATGTGCTATGTATGGTATCAAATCCTTTCTTCCAGTGTTTTTGCCACTCTAATTCTCTGTATTTTTTTTTGTCTCATGTAACAGACAGCTTTGATCTTCATGAATATTGTAATGAACCCATTGATATCAATGATAAAATTTTAGCTATAGTCGTAATAAATCTCACCTCTTATTTTGTATGCATTCACACAGTTATAAATCTTACCTTTTTGCCTTGTTGATTACTGTATCATGTGTGATGGATAGGTACTCCAAATTGAGCTCAATAAATATTTATGTGACTTTATTTAAAAACGTTTTTACAGGGTATCATGAAATTATAAAATGTATTCTACTAGAATGTGACCTTGGTTAGGTCTGTTACCATCTATTTCCTTACTTGCAAAATGCATATAATAGTATCAAATTTGCTGTTGCGCTGTGTTGGAAGAATCACAAGGGGTTTGGAAAGCTTGTAGTCAACTCTGACGTCCTGTGCAAATACAAGATAGTGGTGGTGTTCATGGCATCTTCTCATTATTTTTACTACTTTCAGAAGAGGGTACACTGATAAATCATTATATTTCTCTAGGGAGAGTCACACCAGGGCAGCTCACATCCTATATTCAGCTCTTCAAGAACAATGTCAAAGCTCTCATGAATCATTGTGGACTCCTACAGCTTGGGCTGGCCACAATTCAAACTCTGAAACACCCGCAGACTGCCAAGTGGGACAACTTTCTGGCATTTGAAAGGCTTCTTCTCCAGGTATGTTGCTGTGGGAGCTTGTTGGGATATTAATAATTAAAGTTTTGACTTCCAAGGAAAACCTTTGATATATATTATAGTCTTAGTAATAAATCATGTTGTTGACATGTGCTCTGAGTCAAATTCTCTAAGTGCTCCCAAGTTAACATTTAAGTAAAAAAAAATTTTTACACCTGTTTTTTAAATTTTTGGACAATGATATCTTTGGCTTCTCACTCAATACTAATAATATTTTTTGAGCATTGGAAACTTCTTTTCCATTTTATGCTATTTGGAACTTTATCTTCATTGCATCTTTATTCAATCCTGACTATTTTTCCTATAAAATATTACTGCTATTTACATTTCCTCTGACATACCTAGTCTCTAATCCTTAAACAACATAGAGCATGTGCCTTAAAATGATCTTTAGTGAAAGATGAATAGAGATGAACTCCATTTGTAGTATTTATGCGGATATTTGTGTGGGGAAGGAAATTTCTATGGTTAATGAGATATTTTCATGGGAAACTTAAAAATTTTGTATTTTTATATTATAAAGTATGTATTATGAAATATTTAAAAATCAAAGTATTTTTAAAGTATAAGTTTGTATTATAAAGTACAAACTTACATAAAATGGCATGTATCTATGTACTCTGCACATAGACTCACTATAACTTATCATTTTTTTCCATATTTATCTTAGATTTTTTTTCATTAAATAAAGTTAGCCATGTACCATGGCACATGCCTATAATCCCAGCAGATTGGGAGACTGAGGCAGGAGGATCTTAAATTCTAGGCCAGAGGCAGCCTGCACAACTTAGCAAGACCCTACCTCAAAATATAAATAAAAATGTAAATAAATAAATAAATAAATTTAAAAGAGGAAGAATAAAATTAGAAATAAAGTTGAAGCATCCTTGATACGAAACCCTTCCCTAATCTGATTTTTCTTCTTTCCTCAGAGGTCATCACAAGTTCCATTCTTTGCTTTTGTACTTTTCTAAATATGTATTTTTCCATAAATAATAGAACGTTGTTCTGTGGGTCTTAAATTTAAATAAGTGTTATCATACTATAAGTATCCCTAAATAACTTGCTTTTCCTCTCAACATTCTATTTTTAAGATAATCTAAAGTGATATATGGCCATTTAATCCATACCATGAATATAATATACAATTTATTTATCTAATTCACATTGATGCTAGCATGTTCCACGTGTGTGTGTGTGTGTGTGTGTGTGTGTTCTGGTACTTACATGAAAGAGCTACATTGAATAAGGGAGACAGGTGAAGAATTGATGCTTTTGAATTATGGTGCTGGAGACAATTATTGTATATACCATGGACTGCCAAAAGAACCAATAGGTCTGTCTTGGAAGAAGTGCAACCACAGTGCTTCTTGAAAGCAAGGATGGCTAGACTGCATCTTAGGTATTTTGGACATGTAGTCAGCAGGGACCAATCCCTGAAGAAGGACATCATGTTTTCATTGTCAGGTCAATGAAAAAAGGAAGACCCTCAACTAGATGGATTGATAAAGTGTCTGCAACAAAGGCCTTAAATATGAAAAAGATCCTGTGCCTGGAACAGAATTGGAGAATATTTCATTCTGTTGAATATAGGGTCATTATGTGTTGGACCTGACTCAGCATCACCTAACAACAACATTATTAGGCCATTTCTACTTCTAATATTTATATGTATCACTTTATATTTTCCACTGACAACTTTTGTTTTTAACATGTAGATTTTTTCTTTTCAGTACTTGGAGCCTGAACCCAGGGCCTCACACATACTTTGCAAGACTCCTACCACTGAGATGCAACCCCATCTCTCTCTTAATTTTTTTTTTTTTTTTTTTTGGTGGTACTGGGGTTTGAATCCAGGGTCTTGCACTTGCATGCTTTGTAAGTGCTAGACCACTGAGCTGTACCCTCAGCCCATTTTTTTACTTTTTTGATATAGGGTCTCACTAAATTATGCATACTACCTCTGATCTCGAACTTGTGATCCTCCTGCCTCCATCTCCCAAATTGCTGGGATTACAGGCATGCCCCAACGTGCCTGGCTATTTTTGAGACAAGGTTTTGTTAAGTCATGCAAGCTGCTTCTTGCCTTGTATGTGTAATCTTCCTATCTCTGCTTCCTGACTTGCTGCGATTATAGGCATGCACCATGGTGCCTGGTTGACATTTGAATTTTTAATCCACCTAGAATTTATTTTTGTTTATGACATGACTAGGATCTAATTTTCTTTTCTTGCATTGTTGTTGTTGTTAGGTGCCATCGAGTCCTGTCCGACTCATAGCGACCCTCATAAGGTTTTCAATGGCAGATTGTATCGGGATTGCCTTGGGAGTGGGTTGCCACATCTTTCTCCCATATTTGCGGTGCTGGGAATCGAACTCGGGACCTCAGAGACTGCAGAGCGGCGCTCTACCAACTGAGTTAAATCCCAGCGCCCTGAACCATTTCTGTAATATTTCACTGTACTGTAGATTACCTCTCTAATATCACTTCCCTCTTTCTCATGTTGGCCAAATACTAGTTTTGTTCCAGTGTCTACCTTTTCCCCACATGCTTAAGGTAAATCCTGACTTATTTAAGACTATTTTAGTGTTTTTGCTTATACCCTTACTGATTGGTTTAGCAGTTCTAGCCAAAAAGAGACAATGGGAAGTTTTCTGTAGGTGCTTCTAGGAAAACTTTTCTTTCGCACTGATAGAAAAGAAACATAATGAAACAGGTCCATTTTTCTGTCTGTTGTTACTTTTGTCTCTGTGATACTTCAAGGACTTTGTGATGATGAAGGACCTCACTGATAACCTGTGGAAGACAGAACAGAATCTGGATCCTTTCTGGTGACTTTGATCCTCATCTCAAAATATCTTGTTTTGTATGATGCTAATTCTTCTCCATAGTTAAGCCATTTTAGCTGGTTTTCTGTTATTTGGAGCCAAAATATGTTTATCCTTTCCCCACTGATATGTAATATACTATGACATCTTTAAAAAGTAGATTGATTTTGACTTTCTAGTCTATTTCATGGGCTGGGATTTAGCTCAGTTGGTAGAGCACTGCTCTGCAGTCTCTGAGGTCCCGAGTTCGATTCCCAGCACCGCAAAATGGGAGAAGGATGTGGCAACCCACTCCCAAGGCAATCCCGAAAAAAAAAAAAAAAGTCAGCCATTGAAAACCCTATGAGGGTCACTATGCGTCAGACTCGACTCAACGACACCTGACAACAACAACAAGAAGTCTATTTCATTGGTCAGAGATTTTAAATCCATATTTCCAGTTGTATGCTTTTCTCTGTAAAAGAGATTTAGAAGATTTGTTGTTGTTAGGTGCCGTCGAGTCGGTATCCGACTCATAGTGACCCTCATAGGGTTTTCAATGGCTGACTATTTCAGGATTGCCTTGGGAGTGGATTGCCAGGTCCTTCTCCCATTTTTGCGGTGCTGGGAATTGAACTCGGGACCTCAGAGACTGCAGTGCAGCACTCTACCCACTGAGCCAAATCCCAGCCCTTAGAAGATTTAGTCATGTATATTTTAAAGATTTTGCTGGGCACTGTTTAATCCTAGCTACTTGGGAGGTTGAGGCAGGAGAATCTCAGCTTTGAAGCCAGAGGCAGCCTGTGTAACATAGTGAGACCCTGTCTCAAAATAAAAAGTAAAAAAGACATTGTGAACTCTTCACAATAACAAGAGTATGGAATTGACCAAGATGTCCATTGATAGAAGAGTGGACTGAAAAACTGTGGTATATATAAACAATGAAATATTACTCAGCAATAAAGAAGAATAAAATTATATCATTTCCAGCAAAATAGATAGGACTGGAAAACATCATCTTAAGTATATTAACCCAGTCCCCAAAAGAGAAATACCATATGTTCTCACTCATAGGTGGGAGCTAAATCTAACTTAACAGAAGAAAAAAACTATATATATGTAGATATATAAAAATGAATAATCATACTTATCTAAGAAGGGAAAATTTAAGCAGAGTAGAAAGAAGTGGGGAGGGGATCAGTGGGTAGGAGTGGAGATTGAGGAAGCAGGGAAGGGGAGGCAAAATAATGCAAAGGGGTTAAGGGGGAAAGGAAAAATCTCAAAATATATGATGCAGCTATACGAATTCATAGGAAAAATAGGGGAAAAGAAAAAATCAATGAGAATATAACCCATGATTGCATATGATTTTTATTACATATTGTTTAGAATTCCTAGTTTTTTCTTTTCTTCTCTTTAGTTTATATAGTTCTATAAAATATGTAAGTTGATGAATGTGTAGCAACAGTGATTTAACAGGTGCATAAGCAAAAGACTTTTTACTTTTACTCTGTACCCCACCAACTTAAAAAATAAAAGGGCTGGGGGTGCAGCTGAGTGGTGGAACACTTGCCTAGCATGCATGAGGCCCTGGGTTCAATCCCAAGTAGTGTGAAAGAAAGAGAGGGAGAGGGAGAGAAGAAAGATTGATTTAGTGCTATTATGAATTTGATTTTTTAAAGTTCAATTTTACTGCTGTCACAGAGAGGTAGCTCAGCTTTTAGATAATAATCATGTACCCAATAACCTTGTTGCCTCACTTCTTGCTATTATTTATTGATTTTCGTAGATCTCTTACATAAGCAATACTATCATATGTGAATAATGGCCATTTTGTCTTTTCCTTTCCACTCTTGATACCACTTTCTTTTTAATGTATTGACCAGGAATACTAGGCCACTCTTCAACAGAGAGTTAATAGTAATAAGCATATTCATCTTATTTGTGATTTTAAAGGAAATGTTCTAAAATTCTACCATTAGATATTATGTTTAATGAGGCTTTGTTGTGTTTTTAATTGTGCTAAAGATATTCCTTAGTGTTGTTTTTGTTTTTATTTCTTATTTTTATTTTTTTAGTACTCAGGGATTGAACTCAGGGCCTCACAATGCTAAGTAGGTGTTCTACCATGGAGCTACATTCCTAGACCCCCCCATTTTTCCTATTATGCATCCTTTACTTCACTTCTGGTAACACTTTCATCAACACACAAAGTTTATGGAGCCTTATGGCTAATATCTTGTTGTTGTTAGGTGCCGTCGAGTCGGTATCCGACTCATAGCGACCCTCATAGGGTTTTCAATGGCTGCCTGTTTCAGGATTGCCTTGGGAGTGGATTGCCGGGCCCTTCTCCCATTCTTTCGGTGCTGGGAATTGAACTTGGGACCTCAGAGACTGCAGCGCAGCGCTCTACCAACTGAGCCAAATCCCTCAAATGGTTATTTGGGTTATATTCCCCTGTTTTCCCAGTAGATTCATGAAGTTGTGCTGTTTGCATTGAGATCAACCTCTCCTTCTTCATCCCTCCATGTTGACCCTCCTCCCCATCCCATATTCCCCAATCTTCACTTTCTTCTGCTAGTTCTCTCCCTCCTCCTTTCTACTCTTTGTATTGTTCCTTCTTCCTTAAGTTTAATTATGCATTTTTAATATATCAATTTATGTATAGGATTTTTTCTTCCTTTAAGTATGATTCAGCTTCCGTATGAGTGAGAACATATGGTATTTCTCTTTTTGAGTTTATGTTCATTCACTTAAAATGATGTTCTCCAGTTCCATCCATTTTGCTACAAATGATTTTATTTCATTTTTTTATTGCTGAGTAGTATTCCATTGTATATATGTACCACAGTTTTTTGTTTTTTTTTAATCCATTCTTCTGTTGTTGGGCACCTTGGTTGGTTCCATATTCTTGCTATTGTGCAGAGTGCTGCATTGAATATGGAGATGCAGGTGTCTCTGTGGTATGATGACTTGTCTCCCTTTGGATATATTCCCAGTAGTGGTATATCTGGGTTGTATGGCAGTTCTATTTTTAGTTTTCTGAGATATCACCATATTGATTTCCAAAGTGGTTGAACCAATTTATTGTCCCATCAATATTATAAGAGGGTTCCTTCTTCTCCTCAATCTTGACAGCATTTGTTATTATTATAACAATATTTATTATTATATTTATTTATTTATTATTTATTACTATATTATTATAACAAATTATTTGTTTTGTTGATCTTGGCCATTCTTACTGGAGTTAGGTGGAATCTCAGAGTTGTTTTGATTTACATTTCCCTAATGGCTAGGTATATGGGAGAAAGATGTGGCAATCCACTTCCAAGGCAATCCCAAAACAATCAGTCATTGAAAACCCTATAAGGGTTGCTATGAGTCAGAGAGGACTTGGGGGCACCTAACAACAACAACAATGGCTAGAGATATGGGCATATTTTCATGTGCTTCTTGGCCTTACAGACTTCTTCATTTGAGAACTGTCTGTTCAATTTCTTTGCCCTCTTGTGTATTAAATTATTTGTTGTCTTGGGAATTGCTTTTTTGAGTTCTTTGTAAATTCTAGAAATTAGTCCTCTGTCAGATGTGTAGGATGGGAACATTTTCTTCCACTTAGTGGGCACTTCCTTAACTCTGTTGGTTGTTTCCTTTGCTATACAGAAGCATTTTAATTTCATGTAATCCCTAACCCCTTTTTATTCTGAGATAAGTCTCACTAAGTTGTGCAGGCTACCTCTGGCCTCCAAATCATGATTCTCCTGCCTCAGCCTCCCAAATTGCTGGGATTTGGGGCATGTGCCAGTATGCCTGGCTGTTTTTGTTTTTAAGTGATATAGTAGTGTTGAATTTTATTTAATGCAGATTTGGAAATTTTTAGATGATCATGTCATTTTCTTCCCTTAATCTGTTAATGTTATTAATTATATTTACAACTTTTTAAGTGTTAAATAATCATTATTATATTCCTAGGATAATTTCAATTTGGTCCTACACACATACACACACACACACACACACACACACAGAGGAATGTGTACATATACACACACATTGCTGGATTTAGTTTACTAATAGTTGACCTTACTATTTGCATTTCTGCTCACAAGTGAAATTAGCATATATATATATTTTTATTATGACATCATTGTCTGGTTTTGAAAAAAGGTTATAGTAGTTTGGCAAAATCAGGATGAGTTTCACTTTTTGTACTGGAATTACTTGTTTAATAAAGGAACTCTCAGTTATTTTCAGTGAAAATATGCCTGAAGAATCATCTGAACTAGTTGCTTTCTTATTGTTTATACTTATAATTATAGTAGTATAAATAATCATTAATAATTGGGTGATTTAAAACTCTAATTTCTTTAGCTCTTTATATACTTGACTTCTTTTTTTTTTTTTTTTTTTTTTTTTT
>VMDO01036061.1:0-15481 GCA_007922755.1 Pedetes capensis
GGGGAACCATTGTCCTCCTGGCTCAGCAGCTGAGGGAATGGAGGGACAGTGAGATCCAGCCACAGGCCCAGGTGGTCTGACATCTGAGGGGTAACCCTCCAAGTCCCGTCCTTCCTGAGCCCCACCCTGGCAGCCCTCTTGCTTTCTTCTCTTGTTCTGTCAGCCAGCCTTGCTTTCTGAAGCTTGCAAAGCACTGTGGTGAAGTCGCTGCCATGTCACGATCCATGTAACCAATATGGTCCCCTCACACATTAAAATGTATTCAGAAACCACTACTTTATGCAGCCACAGGAAGTAATAAAACTCCATAGAACTGGAACAGTAATAACATTTGCTAGATTTACTGAGGGCTTTCTACCATCCCTCTGCCAAATGCCCCTGTTCAGCATCTACTCCCACCTCACAGGAGCTACAAGGCTGGTGCTTTATCATCCCATTTTACAGACAAGGAAATCGAGGGGAAGTAACTTGTTCAAGAATAACCCGGATCTATTCTCAGCTCCCTCGGCTGGCCCCAGACGCCTCCTGCTCCTGATTGGCTTCCCTCTTCCTTTAGTGTCCTTTCCCTGCAGGTAAGCACCCCAGTTCCCACAGTGTCAGGCTGCTTCACATTTAAAAAGACAATGACAAGAGGTGCAGTAGCTGTTCTTTTTTTTTTTTTTTTCTTTTTTTTTTCCAGTACTGGGGGTTGAACCCAGGGCCTCACGCCTGCATGCTCTGCAAATGCTAGACCACTGAGCTGCACCCTCAACCCATTTTATTTTTACTTTTTGAGACAGGGTCTCACTAAGTTACACAGACTGCCTCTGGTCTCAAATTTATGATCCTCCTGCCTCTGCCTCCAGAGCCGCTGGGATTACAGGCTTGCGCCACCGCACCCGGCACTAGCTGCTCATATCTTGAAGACAAAGCAATGCTCAACAGCTATCTGATTCAACAAAGCACGAGGGCTGTGTGGGTCCCAGAGCCCGATCTTCAAGAAGTTCATGGTCAAAGATGGAAAAGAGGCAGGTAAACAAAACAATATCCTGGAAACCCACTCCAAACAAAGAGGAAGAAATGGCTGAGAATGCAGCTTCCTGGTAGAGCACTCGCCTAGCATGTGTGAGGCCCTGGGTTCCATTTCCAGCACCACAAAAACAAAAAGACAGTTCAGAGTCCTGAAATTAAAATCTGAAGAAGACCATGCACTGGTCTTGAGTGTAGCTCTAGGGTAGATTAATGAGCCAGGCGCGGTGGGGCACGCCTGTAATCCCAGCGGTTTGGGAGGTGGAAACAGGAAGATCACAAGTTTGAGACCAGAGGCAGTCTGTGTAACTTAGCAAGACCCTGTCTCAAAAAGCAAAAAAAAAAAAAAAAAAAAAAAAAAAAAAAAAAAAAAAAAAAAAAAAAGGGACTGGGAGAGCAGCTCAGTTGTCCATCACTTGCAAACCATGCGAGCGCAAGGCTCTGGGTTCAACCACCAGCACCACAAAAAGAAAAAGAAAAAAAAAAGAGGATAGATTAATTTGGCTAGCATATGTGAGACCCTGGGTTCAAGCCCCAGCACCCAAAAATAATAAAAATAAAAGTAAAAAATAAAAAAGAAACAAAAAGAAAGAAAGACAACTTCAGCATCATGTACCCAAGTCTTGTGTTTTATGACTTTTTTACCTTTTTTTTTTTTTCTTTTTTTAAGATGAAGTCTCTATGTTGCCCAGGCTGGTCTCAAATCTGCAGGCTCAAGGGCTCTTCCTGAGTGCCTAGGACTACAGGAGCTCACCACCACGACTGGCTATTGTTTTCATTCCTAATGGCAGGGTGTGAGGAGGGCCACTGCCATCTTTGTACAGCTGAGGGTCCCTACAAGAAGTAAACAGCCCCAGGACGCAGGCAAGCACTCAGAAGGGGTACAAGGAGGGTACAGTGTCAGTGAGCACAGCAAAAGATCTGTCTCCCATCCGCTGTGACGTTGAATGTAACTAAATTCTGGAAACAGTCCTAGAATGGTTTTGGTCACAGGGCGGAGCGGGATTCCTGGATGTGGCCTTTTGCAAATGATCACAGGTTCGGCATGAAGACTGAGGCTTCCGCCCTCTCCCCACCCAAGGCTTCTTCCCAGGGCCCAGCAGATCCCTTTCCCAGACCTCTCCCAGCACTGAAGCCTCTCCCAAGGGTCCAGCCTGCTCGTCCTGACTCAGCCTACTCCACCATGGCGGCAAAGCCCGGCAGCGAGAGCAAACGGGATCTTCATGTACAGGTGGGGTTTCTATTTATGCCTGGGCTGGCTGGGGAGAGTGGGCACCCCAGTCCTCCTGGCCAACGCCAAGGCGCATCCTTTGCTAGTTCTTAACTTCCTCATCCTCTGACTCCTGAGAGTGGGCCAAACAGCCATATGGCCCCGGTCCAAGCGCCGTCAGCTTTGCCGCTACCTAGCTGTGTGACCTGGGGCACTATTTTTAACCTCTGAGCTGTGTTTTCCTCCTCTGCAAAATGATAATAATAATAATCCTGCCTTACAGGATTGCTGGGAGATTAAATGAGGTCATTTGTCTAAAGCATTTAGACCCAAACCTGGCCCACAACAAGAACTCCATCATTGCTGGACATGTTATAAGGGCCTCATGGGGCTGTAGGGAGCATAAATGTAAAGAACATGCCTGGCGTGCTGAACAAGTGCAAAGTTAAGCCTACACTATGACTACTGTTGTGATTATTAATTCTTGCGATCACTCTTATAATTCCTAAGATTATTTGCTGCCAGAAGCACCGAAGAGATCAAGGAGGGTCCTTCCAAAGGACTCATATTTTCCAGCATTTTATAAGGCCTGGCATTCCTGAGACTTTCTGGGGAAGAGGTATACGTGACTGTAGGCAGCATTCATGGATAGCTAAATTTACTCTAGATCGTTGCTATTCTTCCTTTCAGGGTCAGCGTCCCCCCACAGACACTAGGTACATAAGGGGAGATCCTGGTCTCTAAATGATACCACAAACTGGCATGGAGAGCAGACAGGGATGGGGGATAGAGAATGGCATGTCCACAAGCAACTAGTGGAAGAAATACCAAATAAAAAGCCAGCGCACCCAGAGGGCCATGTGACATCTAAAACTCAGTGAAGTGTAGCCCTTCACAAGTCCTCGGCCACCTCTTTTAAGACCATGGACCGGCAACTAACAAAGGCCCTCAGCTTCCCTAGGAAAAGCTGGACCTGCCCTTGGTCTGATCAAGTCCAGGGCCACTCACACAAGGAGGAAAGAAAGAAGGGTGTCTGGTCCCGGAAACCCCTCGGCTGAGCTGTCGGAGGACAGTGTCCATCTTGGGCAGGCAGAAGGTCCTGGATACAAGAAACACAGCCTCCTGAACCCAGCCAGTAGGCCTGCTTGCCATGCGGAGCGAAACACACACACACACACACACACACTGTCTCTCTCTCTCTCTCTCTCTCTAAAGATCAAGGATTGATTTGAGGAGGAAGAGGAGGATTCACCAGGTTTTTGGAACAGAAATTACACAAAGTAACTGGAATCAGACACATCCGAACCAAAAAAAGAATTCCCTCTTCCCAGCCCCACAGCACTCCCAGCCACAGAAACAGACTGGGGTGGGAGTAGAGGTGGCTGTGCAGAAAGAGGAAAAGGAAAATCAATCAGAAAAGGGAAATGGATCGATTCTACTTTTCATGAAAAGCTGGTACATGCAAAATTCTGCCCTCAAGGTAGGTGAAGCGACCAGAACAACCAGGCACCCTTGACCAAGCAAAACAATGCAGACACAGAACAGGTCGTCCCTCTGGAAGGTTAAGAGGTCCAGCATAACGGCCCACAACGGACCACGCAGCCTTTCAGTCACCAGACCCATAAGTGGGATTGGTTTGAGCCCCCCACCAACACCTCAGCTCAGGAGACGCATCCTCACCTCCACGATGTAACTGGTTTCCGAGTGGAGACCGAGCCACGAGGATTTTTTTCCCAGTAATGGATTCTGTCTGTCCTTCTTCGGCTTTCATGAAGGTTTTTCTCCTAATAAATCTTTCAGGAAGTTCCACTCGGGGTTCCAAGGATCGATGCAACCCCCTTTCCGCTGATTAGAGCTTCAGAGAGACTAGCTATGACCACAGGATGATGGCAACAGAACAAGCCTCGACTTGTCACTGCCCATATGCAAAACAGTCCTGCAACATCGCATAACGCACGGTTCAGCAGCCTCCTCCCCCCCCAACCCCCACCGCACAAACAGCTCCTGCACGGTTTCTTCCAGCCCAGATGACAGGAGCCAAGTGGGCGAGAGAGGGCTGCCAGCCTCTCTGGGGAACGCCAGAGCAGCAAGGACACACAGAGACCTCTCCCCCTTGCCCCCACACCCTCTCAAATGATTTCTTTTATCCCTGATCGTCTAAATGGCCTCAAGTCAGGAGTTCAGGAGAACAGAAGACTATTCCACGCTTGCAAACCAGGAGGAAAATCCATGAGGTGTCTACACTCGGAGCACATGCGGCTTCATGGCTGCGCTTCCTGAAAGTCTGCACGCAGGCCGTGAGCACTGGCATAAATACGAGCACCTGAGCCAAGGACAGGCGAATCTAATTAAACCAACAGCCCATCCATAAAGAATCACCAGGATGAGGGTGTGGGGGGCAGCCAGCAAGCACAGCAATGCGATGCAAAAGCAGACAAAGTTTCATAACACAGAGTTAAGTTTTGGGAAATCACCTTCGCTCAGCCCTGGGGGGGGGGGGTCCAGGGCAGGAGAGGGAGGGCCGTTCAAAGGATGGAGGGAGCATCCTACGGTTCACGGACCTGTAGTTTCACAAACGGTGCCTCCAAGTCACATTGGCGGCCCCAAATTCGCGCTGATTGGAGAGGGGTCTATTTTTAGAGATTAGGTAATACACCTCTGGCCAAAGGCACAGACGCAGAATTATCTTTAGGCACGTGCGGCTCGGTATCACTTCTCCCCTCCCCCCCACCACTGAACGCCCAGACTCGCTGCCATTCTGGTGATGAGGAGTTCGCACACACACCTCGAAATCCAAACGCCCCTCGGCTCCATCCAGCCACTCACTGCGCCTCCCTACCCGCAAGGCCAAGGTTCGAGAGTTTCCAGAAAGGCAGAGGTCGAAATTGGAACTTACTGGAGAGGGGGTGGCTCCAGCCTTGTCTCCCAGGTCACCGGGGCCGCCGACATCCTCCCCGCGCGGAAATCCACTCGGAGGGCCCCGCGGCGCGCGAGGTCGCACCCACGCCCGAGGGGCCTCGCTGCTCCCGCCCGTCGCGACCGCCCCGAGCGCGTCCGGCCCGCGGGCCCATGTGCTCGGCGGCCGCACGCGCTCTGCCCGGCGGAGCGCGGGGCTGGCGGGTGGCCCGTGACGTCACGCGGCTCGCCCTCCGGGCGGGGGAGGCGCGCGCCGCCCGGTCCGCCGCGTGCGCCTGCGGCTCCCGAGCGCCGGGCGGCCCCGGCCAGCGATCCCGGGCGCCCCTCGGCCCGCAGCGCGCGGGGCTCCACGCCCGGGAGGGCCGCGCGCGGAAGCGGGGCGGGCCTGGCACACGGTGCCTGCAGAGGACCCGGAGGGCGCGAGGGAGGGCGCACCGGGGGATGCGCTCCACCAGGGCCCGGGAGTCCTGGCCGTACCCGCCCGGCGCACGCAATAACGATGCCGCCGCGCGTCCTCACCCCCCCGCGCCCCAGAGGCCAGAAGTCTCCCCACTTTCCCAACGAGGAAGGCAGGTTCGCTGAATGACAAGGACCAAGACGGTCAGGGATGAGCTCAGTTTCCGCGGAAGACCCCCGGTTCCTCTCTGTCCCCCGCGATCTGAAAGCCACCTCGGGGACCACCCACACCCGCGGGTCTGGCACGGGGGAGGGGCGGGGCACAGGCACCTTCGCACCTCCTTGGACGCCTCCGGCCGCCCCCAGGAGCCGAGCTCGCGGACCTATGCCGAGGGCCCCCTCCCTGTCTGAGCAGCTCGCCCCGGTCGGGCAGAGGGGACCCACGCAAGTATTGAATAAAGCAGCCCCTGGAATGTCCAGTCCTCTCCAGAGGAAGGACTCCGGCCTCTGCGTGGCACGTGTGTGTCTTGTTTTCTCTACGTGAGTCCGGGGCTAGACAGATGCAAGAAGCTACCTGAGCTCATTTCAGCATTTACTGCGCCCTGGCGTGGAGCTGGGCACCCTGCGACGCGGGGAAGGCGGTGCGCAAGAAGAGCTACACAGCGCCTGGAAGGAAGCCACAGCCGGTGAAAAGGGGGACCCTCCAACAGGTGACTTCAAGATCACGGAAGGGAAGGCCACCCCTCTCTCCTTCCCCCAGAACACAACCCCTGTGGTTTCAACCCACACAAGGGGGGGTCCCGTGTCTCCATACTCCGTCCGTGTCGTGTTCAGTTTCTTCTGCTCCTGTGGCTTCTCCACGGCATGCAGAGTTTTCTCCTTTTGAAAAAGAAAACGCACCTCTCGTTGATGCGCCTGCAGCGCGTGTCTCTCCCGTGCGTCTACAGCCGCCCAGCACCTGCTTTGTGCCGGCCCCTTGGGGAGGTGCTGGTCAGGTGTGTAGGCTACGGTGGTCACCGACCTTTTAAACTACCAAGAGATGATTAACACCTCTCTCCTCCGTTGGGTGCCGTAGGAGCTGTGAGAACTAAGTGCTTTCACACCTTGATTTTTCCAAGGAGCCAGCCGCTGCGCTGCGACCTTCGACCTTCGGAAACCCACCTTCTACGCGAGAACTCACTGGTGAGCCGGGAGAGGCCCAGGTTCCAATGGCAATTGCAGCAGCGTGGTTTCTCGGCCCTTGTCCCTGCAGACGCTGCCTGGTCCTTCCCATTAGCTGCCTACGCTGAGAAGCCTTCCTGGCTGAAAACATCTTCTCCCGGGCTCACTCAGCTTTGACCTTGACTCCACTTGGCCTTCCTGGATCTCTAACTCGATGCACTAATCTTAGATTCATGTTTTCTTTTCTTTTTTTTTTTTCTTTTAATTCCTTTTTTATAATTAATTTTTTTTCAGTAAAAGTCCACAGAAGAATATAATATTTAATATCCCTATTATCCAGATCAAGCATTTTGGTATATCTGTTTCCAGGTGTTTTGTTTTTTTTTTAAAGTCTCTGTCTTCTTTTAAAAGTGATGTAATCTATAGGTGCATTGTAATAAATAAATCTAAAAATGCAGAAAATACAAAAAAAATAAGTTTTATCAGCT
Source organism: Pedetes capensis (assembly GCA_007922755.1). NCBI lineage: Eukaryota > Metazoa > Chordata > Mammalia > Rodentia > Pedetidae > Pedetes > Pedetes capensis. The sequence goes on from VMDO01036061.1 coordinate 7,180, forward strand.
AGAAATAATCTTCATGAATATTAATAAATCCTAGACATATTTTTAGGACTAGAGAGACATGGTTATAGATGTAATGGATGCAGGGTTGACAGACTGGTGGAAATGCAGAAAAAATATTTTACAATATCAATATCTCACATCTTACAGTTGCTATTTTTTAATTTTAACTTGACTTTTTCATTTTTTGGCCTTGCTTTCAAAAAGCAGGCTTGATCATTGGTGATCAAAACCAGAACCTCACCCATGCTAGGCAATGCTGTGCCACTTAATTTTCTTTCCATAGAACAAAATTAGGCTAACATGAAGCTAAAGGAATTGTTAAATTTTAAATATCTCCTTATCATGTGAGAGATAATGTTTCCTAAATAATCCTACAAAAGATTAGAAAAGTGATGACGAAAACCAAAGGCTGAAGTAATGCTGTTTTATGTGTCACCCTCTTTCTTGTAGAGAGCAGGCTACTTTTTGCTTGACATTAGCACATTTCCCTTCATCTCTCTTTATGTCACCTCCAATATCTATTATTTGTATCACTTTTTTTCTTTTCAGTGTGCTGAGGGGACCTTGTGCATGCCAACCAAGTCCTCTATCACTGAGCTACAAACCCAGCCTTTGGTTTTTCAAGGCAGCGTCTCCATACACAGCTCAGGCTTGCTACTTGTATTACACTCTTCAAATTGCCACGCTCCATTTTATAACTGTAATTCCTATGTTGCTGGTGTTAGATGCTATCAACTCAGGGCACCCCTATGTATATATATAACAGAATGAAACATTCCCCAACTCAGTGTCAGGTACACGATCTTTATTAGGTTTAAACCCACTGTTGCAGCCACTATGTCAATCCATCTAGTTGAGTTTTATTGTTGATCTGTCACTCTCCCAAACATGATGTCCCTTTCTAGGAACTGGTCCCAATTGACAACATGTCCTAAATATATAAGATGCAGTTTAGCCATCCTCACTTCCGGGGAGCACTCTGGTTGCACTTCTAGGACAAATCTGTTGGGTTTTTTTGGCAGCACATGGTATATTCAATATTCATCTCAGGCACCATAATTCAAAAGCATCAATTCTTCTCCTGTCTCCCTTATTCTATGTCCAGCTTTCACAAGCATATTATGCGACCGAAAATACCATGGCAGGGATCAGGTGTACCTTTGTCTTCAACACTTTAAAGGGGTCTATTTCCAACATCTTTTCCCAATATAATGTGTCTTTTGATTTCTTGACTACTGCTTCCATGGGTGCTTATTACGGAACCAAGTAAAACAAAATCTTGGACAACCTCAATCTCTTCTCAGTTTATCACAAAGTTGCATACTGACCCAGTTGTAAGGATTGTTGTTTTGTTAGTGTTGAGGCACAGTCCACATTGAAGGCTGTGTTCTTTGATCTTTATCAATAAATGTTTCAAATCCTCTTCACTTTCAGCAAGCAGAGTTGTGTCATCTGCATAATGCAGATTATTAATGAGGCTCCCTCCAATCCTGATGCTGTGTTCCTCTTCATAAAGTCCAGCTTCTCAGATTATTGGCTCATCATAGATACTGAAGAGGTGTGGTGAAAGAATACAGTCCTGATGCACACCTCTCTTGACTTTAAACCAGGCAGTGTTTCCTTGTTCTGTTTGAACAACTGCCTCCTGGTCCGTGTACAGATTCCTCATGAGTACACGTAAGTGCTCTGGTAATTAAATAATTTTGTGCTCTATACCAGTCCTTCCTTCTCTACATCTGCTTCTTTGCCTAAAAACTCCATTCATAAACCAGGTGTGGTGGTACACACCAGTAATCCCAGAGATTTAGGAGGCAGAGGCAGGAGGATCCAGAGTTCAAAGCCAGAGGCAGACTCTGCCACTTAGAGAGACCCTGCCTCAAAATAAATTAAAAAATGGGCTAGGGGTGCAGCTCAGTAGTAGAGCACTTACAAAAATTATGTATGGGGGCCCTGAGTTCAACCCCCAAGTACGAAAAATAAATGAACATATAAGTAAATAAATAAAACCTCCATTCATTCCATTATCAAACGTGATTGAGCTTCTTGTATGTGCCAGGCACTATGCAAGTGCCCAGAACTATGTGGACCGTCAGAGAAGCAAGTTTCCTGCTTCAGTGAGGCTCACATTCTAGCAAGAAAAAGCACACAAGTGACTAAGCAAGGGGATTTCAACAGCGATCAATGCTAATGAGACAGTAAATCTGGGTGAAGCACTAAAGAAGGATGGGGCCAGAAGGGAAGTGATTCTAGACAATCTGACCGGTAAAAGGAATCCAGACCAGGAAGAAGGAACAGCAAGGGTAAGAGCCCGGAGGCGCAAGAGAAGGGGGTCATCAATCATTCAAAAAAGGCTCATTGAGTCAGGCCAACAATGGCAGGCATAATTTTCTACTGGGTCAGAAACCACCTGTCTTGATCCATTGTATCTTGTGATCCATTGTATCTTGTATCCATTGTATCTTGTACAGATCCATGCATTCTGTAAACCATGAATGCATGAATGAATGGACCTCCTGAATCTTGTGAGAGCAGGAAGTGAGGGCTTAGGTGCTAGGTGTGGAAGCACACAGGGAGGCGTGGACTTGGCAAAGGCTGAAAAGGCTTCCCAGGAAAGGCGAGACCTGAGCTGAAACTTAGAAAAATAGATCGCCTTTGGCCAGCTTGCCAGAGAGGCATTTGCGCAAAGGGCACAGCATGTGGACACGTGGAGTTTGACAAACTGTAAGCAGTTTGGGATGGCTGGAGCATGAAATCACTATTAGAAAAACGATGAAAGGTTAGGGTAGTGAAGGTTAAACCACACTAAGCAATTTCACCTTTGTCTTAAGGAAAGCGGGCAGCCCCTGAAGATCTGTGAGCAGGGCACAGACTCAGGTGTCTTGCTCATGGATGCAATTGTATGAAACCCCTTAATGAAACTCAGGATACTGTAGGCAACTTTAAAAAAAAAAAAAAAAAAAACACTATCTCATGAATACGTGCAATCATCATTACGTGTGAATCAGAAAAATGTTTTAATGTTTTTTAATGTTTGGCCGATGGAATTATTAACTATCTTGATTTGATTACTCTACATCATATATATGTACTGAATTATCACTCTGTACCACATATACGTACAATTAAAATACTAAAAAAAGAAAGAAAGAAAAGAAAAGGAAAGGGAATGGATCAGATGGTTTGCTGTGTAGAGAATGAAATGAAGCTAGGCCTGGCTCTGTGTCAGGAGAACAGATAAGATAGCCGGCTCTCAATGAACTGACACTTCCTGGAACACCAATCTGTTCTAGTGTTCCAATGTCTCCTGCCAGAAAGGTCCTATTTGATGTCAGACTGACCCTCGTTTGAATCCAGTTGCTACCATGTGACCCTTAATCAAAGTCTCAGATTCTTTTCTCATTTCTTTTTAAATTGTGGTCACATACACATAACATAAAATTTACCATTTTAACCATTTTTAGTATCACTTAAGATCAGCGTCATTAGTCCATTCACATTGTCAAATTGTCACCACCACCCACTTCCAAACTCCTTTCATCATGTTGTTGTTGTCAACAGGTACCATCCAGTCGTGTCCGACTCATAACGACCCTCATAGGGTTTTCAATGGCTGATTGTTACCGGATTGCCTCAGGAGTGCATTACCACGTCCTTCTCCCATTTCTGTGGTGCTAGGAATCGAACCCTGGACCTCAGAGACTGCAGAGTGGTGCTCTACCAACTGAGCTAAATCCCAGCCTTTTGTCATATTAAACTGAAACTCTGCACCCATCAAACAGCTGTCCGTTCTCATCTTCCCCTCAGCTCCTGGCAACCACCATTCCATTTTCTGGCTCTATAAATTTAACTACTGTAGGCATCTCATGTAAGTGAAATTATTTAGTATTTGTCTTTTGGTGACTGGTTTTCTGATTTCACTTAGCATAATGTGCCCAAGATTTATTCATATCATAGAACATTAGAATTTCCTTCTTTTTTAAGTCTGAATAATATCCCATTGTAAGTATAGACCACATTTTGTTTAATCTTTCATTCATCCATGGACACTTGGGTTGCTTCTACCTTTGGGCTATTGTGAGCAAGGCTGCTGTGAACGTGAGTGTACTAATATCACTTTAAGACCGTGGTTTCAATTCCCGAATATTTACCCATAAGTGGAATTGCTAGGTGCTATCGCAATTCCATTTTTAACTTTTTGAGGAGTTCTATACTGTTCAGACTTCTAAATAAGATTTTTATTTTGGAATAATTTTAGACTTCCAGAAAAGTTGTAAAGATGCCACAGAGAACCCCCACATTCTCTTCCCACTCAGAATAGTGCGAGGATCTAACATTTCCATGGAAGGGTTAATTGTCAAAAACCTAAAAACCAAATCAGTGCATTATTATTAGTTGAACTCCAAACTTCATTTGAATTTCACCTGCTTTTCTGTTGATATCATCTTTCTATTCCAGGATCCCGTCTACAATACTTCATTACATTTCATCATGCTTCCTTAGTCCTCAGCCTGGGACGTTGTCCCTAACTTTGTTTGTTATTCATGACCTTTGACAGTTGAGTACAGAGAAGGCAGTTTGTAAAATGTCCACCAACGTGGGCTTGTCTGATGGTTTTCTAATGATTAACAAAGTCTTAGTTATTTAATCAGTAAAATGAAGCTAACATACCTCCTTCCCAGGATTGTTGTTGTTAGGTGCCATCCATCGAGCCAGATCCAATTCATAGCAACCCTATGTCCAACAGAAGAAAACACTCCTCAACACTGTGCCATGCCCAGCACTATGTCAGTGCTTCTCTGCTATTTATAGAATTTTCAATGCCTGATTGTTTCATAAGTGGGCTGCCAGGTCCTTCTCCCGAGCCTACAGCATCTGGAGAAGTAGGGTAACAGTGAGTGGGTTGAGAATTTGGGTTCCAGAAGTAAATGAAACCTAAGTGTGGATCTGTTGCCTGTGTGACCTTAGGCAAATCCCTTCCTCTCTCTGTGCCACAACTTCCTCATCTGTAAGGTGGTTCTGATACATTTACAGAATGAGGATTAGAATGGAATGAACTAGTTCATGTGTAGCATAGTGTCTGGCACTTTTTAGGCACCTAAAAGATATTAGTGCTTATTGTTTACAACAAGTGTTGTCACACAGGACTTCTTGAATAGTTTATAGTGTTGGATTTTTTCTGGTTAGTCATGTGCAAATAAAAATTTATTATAAAAATTGGCAAATACAGAAAAATGTAATGAGCATCAAAATTGCCTAGAACTCCTCTACCTGACATGCCCAGGATTACATTATTTTAATCTTCCTTAAATATATGCTACATTAAAGCATGTAATGGAAACTTATTTTGTTTTTTCAAAATCAGTATATCATACATAAATCTTTGCATCTGATTTCTTTAACTCACCTTCATATCCTGGACTCTTTATGATATTAAACATTTTGATTAAATATGCTTTTAAATGCTGTGTAACAATGGATCAGGTGCCCATGCCAGAGTAGTAGTTGTTGTTGGATGCCATCGAGTCATGTCCAATTCATGGCGATCATCATAGAGTTTTGGGGTTTTCAATGACTGATTGTTTCGGGATTGCCTCCTGAGTGGATTACCACATCCTTCTCCATTTTTGTGGTGCTGGGAATTGAACCCCGGACCTCAGAGACTACAGAGCGGCACTTTACCAACTGAGCTAAATCCCAGCCCCATGTCATCTCAGAATATGTCAATTGTTTCTAATCAATCCTTTATTATGTAAAGAACTGACATGAAAATCCTCGGACAGGGGTTTTGATGGGTACCCCTACTTTCTTCCTTGGATTCTATGTCTGGAAATGGACTGGTGAGGTCGTTGAGAATCAGATTTTTTTCTTTTGTTTTGTTTTACTTTGTACCCTTTGGACAACACCTCCCTATTTCCACCACCCCAGCCTCAGGTCCTGATAACCACCATTCAACTCTGCTGCTGTGAGTTTGGCCTTTTAGATTCCACACCTAAGTGAGATTGTATAGCATTTGTCTTTCCATGCTTAGCTTATTTCACTTCACGTCATGTTCTCCAGATTCATCCATGTTCTCATAAATTACAACATCTCCTCTTGAAGGCTGAATAGAATGACACTGGATATACAAACATTTCACATTTTTTATTCAGTCCCCCACCAATGGACACCTAGGCTGATTCCATATTTTTGCTGTGGTGAAAATACAGCAACAACCGTGGTGATGCAGATGCCTCTTCAACCTACTGATTTCATTTCCTCAAATATAAGCTCAAAAGTGGAATTGCTGGGTCATATGGTAGTTCTATTTTTAATTGATTGAGGAACCTGTATATTGTTTACCATGAAAGCTGTACCAATTTACATAACCCAAAGTGTAGAAGAGTTCCCTTTTCTCCATCTTCCTGTCAGCCCTTGTTATCTTTTCTTTTTGACAATAGTCATTCCAACAGGCGTGACATGATATCTCATTATGATTTTAATTTGCATTTCCCTGATGATTAATGATGTTGAGCCACAGCCATAGCCCTGTGGCATCTGATCCCATCAGATCCCAGAAGCTAAGCAGGGTCAAGCCTGGTTAGTACTTGGATGGGAGAATGTCTGGCAACACCAGGTGCTATAGGCTTGGGAGAAGAACACGGCAACCCATTCCCCTTCCTTCCCCCTCCACCCCCCCAAGAACAAAACAAAAACAAAAACAAAAACAATTAGCCACTGAAAACCCTATGAATAGCAGAGAAGCATTAACAATACTGTTTCCCCTGTTGTACATAGGTTTGCTGTGAGTCGGACCCTGACTCAACAGCACCTAACAACAACGACAATGATGTTGAGCACCGTTTTGTTTTGTTTTGTTTTGTTTTCTCAGTACTGGGCTAGTTGAACCCAGGGCCTCCCACATACTTTGCAAGTGCTCTACCACTGGGCTATACTCCCTAGTCCATTTTTTTTTTTTTTTTGAAGACAGTCTCACTGAATTATGAAGACTGCTTCTGGCCTCTAACTCACAATCCTCTTGCCTCAGCCTCCCTGAATTGCTGGGATTACACATGCCCCACTGTACCCAGACGTTGAGCATCTGTAAGTGTTTAATATAGCTTCTCTTGAGAACTGTCAATTCAGGTGCTTTACCCATTTGTACTTGGGTTATTTGTTTTCTGGTTATTGAGTTGAGTTCTTTATAAATTTTGGATGTTAATCTCTTAATGGATGCATGGTTTCAAATCCTCATATTTGTAACATCTCTTTCTCATTCCATACCTTGTCTCTTCACTCCACTGATTCCTTTGTTGTGTTGAAGCTTGTTAGTTTGATGCAAACTCCTTTGCCTATTTTTGTTTATGTTACCTGTGCTTTTTAGGGATTAAATCCAAAAAGTCATTGCCCAGACAAAAGAAAATGAGCATTTTTAAATTTCTGCCTATTGACAACTTGTTCTTCATAAAAGTTTTACCTGTGAGCTTGCTGGCACATTTTCCTGCACTTCCAATCAAGGCATGCTCTTTTCATGGGGGAGGGGATGGGGGAGCATCCCAGTGAGGGGAGAAAAGAAATGTCTCATTTTTGTATTCATTGCAGGTTGGTTTATTAACAACAATGAATATCCACACATTTATTTATTGACTCATACTTTTTTTTTTTTTTTTTGGCGGTACTGGGGGTTGAACCCAGGGCCTCGCGCTTGCGTGCACTGCAAGTGCTGGACCACTGAGCTGCACCCCCAGCCCATTTTTTTACTTTCTGAGACAGGGTCTCACTAAGTTACGCAGACTGCCTCTGGTTTCGAACTTGTGATCCTCCTGCCTCAGCCTCCCGAGCCGCTGGGATTCCAGGTGTGTGCCACTGCACCTGGCTATACTTTTTTTATTTTTTATTTTTTTTTGAGACAGGGTCTCTATATAGCCCAAAGTGGTCTTGAACTCCCTGTCCTCCTGTCTCAGCCTCCCTAGTGCTGGGATTACAGGTGTATAGCACCACACCGGGCTTGTTATACATTCCTTTATGAACACATTTTGCTTAGGCACATTGCTATTTTTCTGTTGAGGCTTTCTTTAACTTTTTGCTGTTTGTTCCCAAAACAAAGTTCCTTTACTATTTTTTATGGTAGAAACAGTGCAAATCCACTACTTAAAAATTAAACAAATATATCAGCCACCAAAAATAGCCATTGTTCACTCTGGGGTATATACCCTTCCAGATTCTTATAAATAAACATACACACATATACAGACACCCTCCACTTTCCTTTAGGAAAATAGAAGATATATATTGTATATATTATATTATATATTATATATTATAT
>VMDO01036062.1:0-15489 GCA_007922755.1 Pedetes capensis
AGTTGATGTGATTGTTTCAGCCACACAGATGGGAAATGAAGACTTGCAGAAGTAAAGTGATCTGCTCAAAGTTACAGAGCTAATAAATGGAAGCACTGGAGTTTAATTCTGAAGTCTTCTGACTCAAATCCATATTTTTTCTTTTTGTGGTGTTGATGATCTCTACTACAGAGTTACATTATTAGCCCTTTAAATGCTTTTTCTTCTCATTTTTAATTGACTTAATTTTCTTACAGCAGATTTAAGTTCACAGAAAAATTGAATGGAATCAAGTTCATTCTTTTAACTCCTCTCTTATCTCATACTTTCTCTGCTATGAAAGCCCCTATATGTGTACATGCATGTGCACATGCGTGTGCACATGCACACACACAGATACTAACTGTCCTATGCATATTGTTTTAAAAGGCATGGGAATTCCATGTACTAGAATATTATGCAATTAATAAAAATAGAGCATATGTGTGTTACTACAAAAAAAACCCTTAGATTCATCATAAGGTTAATGCAAGGTGCAAAAATGTACATAAAATAATTGAGAGGTACATTGCTTATGTTGTTGATTATATTACATAATATAATGTAGTGTAACAACTGTAAAGTAGCTTAAGTGAGTAGGGTTGTATCAAAAGTTTCCCCATCCTTCCTAAGCCCAATACTGGCTGTCTTAATCTGTTTGTGCTGACACAACAAAACACCACAGACTGGGTAACTTATAATTAATAGAAATTTATTTCTTAAAATTCGGGAGGCTGAGGTCAAAGCATCAGCAGATTCTGTGCCTGATGAGAATTGTTCTCTGCTTCCACATGGCAACTTGATGCTGCATTCTCTGGAAGAGACAAATGCTGCACTTTCAGATGGGTAAAAAGAGACAGAATGGCAAAAACGTCTAGCTACTTTTCTCCAACCATTTGATAAAGGCACTCACCTCCTTTATGAAAGCTGAGTCCTCATGGCTTAATCAACTCCAAATGGCCTCACCTCTTAATATTGTTGCATGGGGGATTATGTTTCAACATGAATTTTGGTGAGGACAAAAACATTCAAACCATAGCACTGACCCTTAGTTCCAATAGGCCAAGTCATAATATATTTGGCTGCCAATGCAGTTGCCAAAAAAAAAAAAAAAAAAGAGGAGATCTCTAAACATCCCTAATTTTAGTCCATGATTAAGTTCTGGCCAATTAGATGAAAGTAGAAGTGTCATGTGACAGCTTTTAACAACCTTCCTTATAAAAGTGCTGGACTTTAAACTTGGTGCCTATTTCCAGCATGCAAAACAATAGTACACAATAGAAGACACAGATATACACTCATGCAGCTACAGTTCTTGATCTTGAACAAAGGTGCCAAAGGCATACATTGGAGGAAATGTAGCACTTTCAACAAATGGCACTGGGAAAACTGGATATCCATATGTAGAAGAATGAAGTAGACCTGTATTTTTCAATCTATATGAAAATAAACTAAAAATGGATCAGAGATCTCAAGATAAAAACTGGAAACATTGAAACTACTAGAAGCAAATGTAAGGAACACACTCCAACACATAAGCATAGGCAAGTACTTTCTTTACAAGACCCTAATACCCCAGGAAATTGCACCAAGAATTGATGAATGGGATTAGATAAAATTAAAAAAGATTTTTCACATCAAAGGAAACAATAAAGGGAGACCCCTAGAATGGGAGAAAATATTTGTGTCCTACATATCTAACAGAAGATTAATATCTAGGATATATGAGGAACTTAAGAAGTTAAACACCAAAATAACAAATAATCCAATAAATAAGCAGACAATGGTACTGAACAGGCAGCTTTCAAAGGAAGAAATACAAATGGTCAATAAACATATGAAAACATATTCAATATCCCTAGCCATCAAGGAAGTGAAAATCAAAACTACACTGAGATTCCATCTCACACCAGTCAGAATGGCTAACATCAACAAACAACAACAAATGTTGGCAAAGATATGATGAGGAAAGGAAGCATTTTTCACTGTTGGTGGGACTATAAATGAGTTCAGCCAGTGTGGAAATCAGTATGGACGTTCCTCAGAAAACTAAAAACAGAGCTACATGATCTGGCTATATCACATCTAGGAACATACCCTAAGGAAGATACATCACCATACCACCTGCGCTTCCATGTTTATTGCAGCAGTCTTTGCAATTGCAAGGGTATGAAAACAGCCCAGATATCCATCAGCAGATGATTTAATTTTAAAAATGTGATATATAGGCACAATGGAATATTAGTCAGTGATAAAGATGAATTAAATTATGTCATATACAGCAAAAAATGGATGGAACTGGAGATCCTCACTCTCCAGTGATATAACCCAGACTCAAAAAGAAAAATACTGATGTTCTCACTCATAGGTGGGAGCTAGAAATATCTTAAAGGTATTATATATATATGTATATATATGTATATATGTGTGTATATATGTATATATATAAATATATATGTATATATATGTATATACAAATATATATAATATATTATATATATAATTGTACATATCTAAGATTGGAAGTACAAGTGAGCCATCATGAGTGGGGAGGGAACAAATGGAAAGGAGATGACAATAAGAAAAATGAGAAAGGTGGATGAAGGGGAACAACATAGAGTGGTAAAGAGGGAGAAAACAAGTACAAAATTCAGGATGCAACTTTATGAAAATCCCATAAAGAATCTCACTATACTGTATGCAACTTAAAAATAATCATACTATACCTCATGAATATCTACAATTATCATTCCATGTTAATCAAAATGTTTTGTATAATGCTTAAGGAAATGGAAGTGTCAACAACCTTTAATAATTCACACTGTATATATGAACTGAATTATCACTCTGTATCTCATAAATATGTACAATTAAAATACTAATAAATTAAATAATTAACTTTGTGCCTTTTTCCTAAACCATCCCTCTGTCCTGCTGCCTGAGATGCAGTTGGTGATTCAGGCCCAAGGATGAAGGCCACACTAAGCACATTGAACAACAAACTGGAGAAACTTGATTTCTTGAGTTCACCCATCAGAGGTATCATGTCTCCCAGAACCATGAATCTCCAGACTTTTACATGACAGAGAAATATATTTCTAAAGTATTTCAGAAACTGCAATTTTGAGATTTTTCAGCCACCTGCGGTAGATCCCAATCCTAACTACCATAAAGGTAAAATATTTTTAGCAGGGGGAACTAAAGGCTGGGAACAGTCAGACCTCAGACACTACTTACTCTGTCAGAATGCTGCTTCCCCACACAGTTCCAACCCATTGCAAGCCTATGGTGAATTTTCCTCAACAATATATCCTCAGATATAGTTTAACAGATACTGAGAGATTTACTTTTCTTTGATATATCCAGGACAAAATTTTCCCAAAATAAAAATATTGATTCCATGAAATTAAATTCACATTCACTTTGTCACACAAACAACTTCTTAGAAATGTCTGACAGATAGGTGTTGGAAATTCTTTGTTAACTAGACTTCATCCTTGATGAAGAATCTTACTGGATGCAATTCATCTGCTAGGGAAAAAGAATCTTGTCTTCAATGTATTTATATACTATGCATAGATGTACATCTGCCAAGCTGTATGGGAAGGGCACAGCACAAGTGACTACAGGGCTCTCTTAATGGGTCAAACATGGCAGAATATAGTGTAGCAACAAGAGTCAACCTTGCAATAGAGTCTGAGATAAAAGAATAGTATTACAATTGTTGTTGTTGTTGTTAGGTGCCGTCGAGTCGGTATCTGACTCATAGCGACCCTCATAGGGTTTTCAATGGCAGACTGTTTCGGGATTGCTTTGGGAGTGGATTGCCAGGTCCTTCTCCCATTTTTGCAGTGCTGGGAATTGAACTCGGGACCTCAGAGACTGCAGCGCAGCACTCTACCAACTGAGCTAAATCCCAGCCCAGTATTACAATTAGATGTTGCATTTTGAAAAATTTAAGGTATACTCAATCCAAGATGCTTGAACTTACCCTAACTCCACCTCCAAGAAGAAGAGTTGTATCCTAGGACATGGAATAGCTGTGGGAAAATGTGTTATAGCACAAGATCTTCTTATATATTTGCAATTAGACTCTTCTATAACAGCAGATAAATGTTTTTATTTATAAATGATAGTGGAGTACAGAATAATAATTTTCTATGTCCATTATGTAACTATTAAATCAATTTTACTTATACACTCATCATTTTACATATTTTACAGAACAGTATAAGCTAAAAAGAAAAGCCAAAATGTAGTATTTGTAATTAAGATGTAATGAAAATTGTATACAATCATGGGTTAGATTCTCATTTTTTTCTTCCCTCCTGCTTTTTTTTTCATGTATTCATATAGTTGCATCCTGTATTTTGAGATTTACCTCTCCCTCTTCACCACTTTACATTTCCCTTTCCCCCTTTCCCCAACCTCCATACCCATCTACTGATCCCCCCAACCTTTCTGATCTGCTTGTATTTTCCATTCTTAGATAGGTATGATTGTGCATTTTTCTAAGTACGTATAATTTTTTTCTTCCTTTAGGTTAGATTTAACTTCCACATGAGTGAAAACATACGGTATTTCTCTTTTGTGAGTCTGGTTTAATTTGCTTAAAATGATGTTCTGCAGTTCTATCCATTTTGCTGCAAGTAACATATTTTTATTTTTCTTTATTGTTGAAAATATTGCATCATGCATATATGCAACAATTTTTCGACCCACTGCTTTGTTAATGGACATCTTGGTTGATTCCATACCCTTGTGATTGTGAAGAATGCTATATTAAATATGTAAATGCAGATATCCCTGAGGTATAATGAGTTATCTTCCTTTGAGTATATTTCCAGGAGTGGTATAGCAGGGTCATATGGTAGTTCTATTCTTAGTTTTCTGAAGTCCCTCCATATTGATTTCCAAAATGGTTGACCTCATTTACAGTCCCACTAGCAGAGTAAAAGTGTTCCTTATCTCTCCACATCCTCATCAGCATTTGTTTTTGTTTTGTTATCTTGATTATCTTGTTAATCTTTGTTAATCTTGCTATTCTTACTGGGCTGTGATGGAATTTCAGTGTTATTTTGATTTGCATTTCGCTAATGACCAGGGAGCCTATAGCCTTACCACGGTAGCATCTGATCCCATCAGATCTCAGAAGCTAAGCAGGGTCAGGCCTGGTTAGTACTTGGATGAGAGACCATCTGGGAACACCAGGTGCTGTAGGCTTGGGAGAAGAACCCAACAACCCACTCCCCACCCCCCCAAAAAAGCAATCTGCCATTGAAAACCCTATAGATAGCAGAGAAGCAGTAACAATACTGTTTTGCCTGTTGTACATAGGGTCACTATGAGTCAGATACCAACTAGACGGTACCTAACAACAACAAAAACAACAATGACGAGGGATATTGAGCATATTTTCATGTGTTTATTGATCATTCCTATTTCTTCTTTTGAGAACAATCTGTTCAGTTCAATGGCCCACTTATTTATTGGATTGTTATTTTGGTGTTTGATTTCTTAATATCTTTGTATGTTCTAGAGATTAGTGCTATGTCAGATGAGTACGATGCAAAGATTTTTCTTCCACTCAGTGAGCTCTTGCTTTAGTGTTAAATTATTTCATTTGCTATACAGAAGCTTTTTAGTTTTATGTAATCTCATTTGTCAATTTTGAGTTGACACTCATACAGATTGAGAGAGAAGGGTCTATTTTCATTCTTCTAGAAATAGTTGTTGCTGTTAGGTGCCATTAAGTTGGTGTCCCATTCATAGTGATCCTATGTACAACAGGTGAGACAGTATTGTTAGTGCTTCTATGCTATTCATAGTGTTTTCAATGGTTGATAATTTTGGGGGAGTGGGTTACCAGGTTCTTCTCCCAAGCCTAGAGCACCTGGTGTTTCCACGCTGTCTCCCATCCAGTATTAACCAGGCCTAACTCTACTTCACTTTGGAGATCTGACGGGATTGGACACCACAGTGATACGGCTGCAGTCCTTCTGCAAATAGATATCCAATTTTCCCAGAACTATTTCTTAAAAAGGCTATCTTTTCTCCAATGAATATCTTTAGCTTCTTTGTCAAACATCAGTTAGGTATAAGTGTGTGTATCACTGGGTCTTCAATTCTGTTCCATTGATCTTCATTCCTATTTTTGAGCCAGTGCTAAGTGGTTTTGCCAATATGGCCCTGCAGTATAGTTTGAAGTCACGTATTGTGATACCTCCTGCAATGTTTTTGCTGCTTAGGATTGTTTTGGCTATACAGGGTCTTTTGTGCTTCCATATGAATTTTAGGATTATTTTTTTCTATTTCTGTAAAGTGTGTCATTGGATTTTTTATGGGGATTGCTTTAAATCACTTTTGGTAGTATAGCCATTTTCACAATATTAATTCTTCTGATCCAAACAAGGGTGGCCCTTCCACCTTCTAGTATCTTCTGCTATTACTTTAATGTTTGGAAGTTTGCATTATAGAGGTTGTAGAGGTCTTTAGGGACTTTGGTTAGATTGATTCCTAAACATTTAATCTTGGGGTGGGCTATTGTGAATGGGATTGTTATCTTGATTCGATTCTCTTCCTGTTCACTATTGTTGTAAAGAAAGGCTACTGACTTTTTAGTGTTAATTTTGTTTCCTGCTACTTCACTGAAGGAACTAGTTAGCTCTAAGAGTTTTCTAGTGGAATCTGTAAGGTGCTTTAGGTATAAGATCATGTCATCTGTGAATAAGGATAGTTTGACCTCTTCTTTCTCTATCTGTATTGAAAACTGATATTTTAAAAGACACTTCATAATAGTTCCATGAACTCAAAGCCTAAAAGGTGTTTATAGTGAAGAAAGCCTCATAGGAGGGGCAGAGATACATCATTCAGGGATATAATGTGATGGTAAACTATGAGTTGTTGTCTGCGGTACTGAGGTTGCATATTGGTCCAGTGATATTTGAACAGATAGGAGAGGAAAGTGAGCACTGGACAACTTTGTCCCATATAATGGCAGTAGCAAATAGCATTTATAGGTATCAATCAGCAATAGCAATCACCTGGCCATGCAGTGGCAGAGAGAGAACAATGGTGAAAGTGGATGAATTCAGATGCTACATGTCTAAGGACAGCCTTTAAATCTGTGATTCAAAACTCATAAATTTTTCTGGGTACCCAATAACATAGGTTCTGAAATCTAATCTACACATTTTAACCAGTTTTAGGGAGCTACAAAATCATATTTGAATTAGAATCTCAAGAGCTCTCACACACAAATCCATTCCACATGTGATTCTTATCCACATCTAATTTTGTATTCCTCTAAATCTGTTGAAAGAGTGCAGATTAGATTCGAAAATATGTGGTATTTTTGAAGATCTCAGATAGATGCGGGTAACATAGCAGTGAATAAAACAGACCAAATACTTCATGCTTATGATGGTACTTTCTAGCAGAGTGAAAGGGCCTAGTTCTTCACCATTAAATATATTACCTGGAAGTTTGAATAGATTGTCTTTATGAAGTTGAGAAATTCATCTCTATTCCTACATTACTAAGGAGGTTTTTTGTTTTGTTTTGTTTTTAAATTTTGAATGGGTGTTGACATTTGTCAAATTCTTCTCCTTCATCAATGTATATGATAATATGATTTTCCTCCTTTAGACTGTCAATATGTTTGATATGTGATTGGCATTTGATATCAAAGAATGTCTGCATATCTCTAATAAATCCTAATTAGCAGTCCAGTGTAGTTCTTTTTATATGCTGTTGGATATGATTTGATAGTGTTTTGTTTGAACTTTTGCATCTTTGTGATAGATACTGGCCTGTAGTTATATTACAATGTATTTATCCATTTTCTTATTACAACAATACTGGTACCATGGAATGAGTATGACCTTTTTTAATTTTTTTTTTTTGAGGAATTGGTTCGTTTTTTCTAAGTTATTATATCTGCAGGAATAATGTTGTTCACAGTGTTCTTTAAGTATAGGATCATGTCATCTTCAAATAGGGATAATTGACCTCTTCATTCATTATTTGTATCTCTTCTATTTCTTTCTGTTGCTTGATAGCTCTAGCTTCAACTTCAATTGCCATATTAAATAAGAGTGGATAGAGTGGACATCCTTGTCTTGTTCCTGATCTTAAAAAGCATGCTTTCAATTTTTTCCCATTTTATATAATATTGGCTATAGATTTGTTGGGGTGCGATTTAGCTCAATTAGTAGAGTGCCGCACTACAGTCTCTGAGGTCCTAGATTCAATTCCCAGCACCACAATAAATGAGATAAAGGATTTGGCAATTCACACCTGAGGCAATCTCAAAACAATTAACCATTGAAAACCCTATAAGCATTGCTATGAGTTGGACATGACTCGAGGGCACCTAAAAACAACAACAATATAGGTTTGTCATATATGGGCATTATGATGTTGAGATATGTTCCTTCTATACTCAGTTACTTCGGGACTTTTATCATTAAGGGATGTTGAACATTGTCAAAAGCTTTTTAAGCATTAGTTGAGATTATCATGTGATTCTTGTCTCTAATTCTCTTGACATATTGAATTACATTAATTGTTTTGCACATGTTAAATCAGCCTTGCATCTGTGGAATGAAGCCTACCTGGTCATGGTGTACGACCATTTTTATGTGTTGCTATATTTGGTTTGCAAGAATTTTATTAAGGATTTTTGCATCAATGTTCATCAGGGTAATTGGTCTAGACTTTTACTTTTTGTAGGGTTTTTGTGTGCTTTTAGTATCAGGATGATATTGACTTCATAGAGTATATTTGGAGGCATGCCTTCCCTTTCTATTTTTTGGAATAATTTGAAGAAGATAGATATTCATTCATATTTAAAGGTTTGATAGAATTCAATTATAAACCCATCAGGACCTGGGCTTTTGAGTGTTGGGAGGTTCTTTATTATTGCTTCAATTTCATTGCTTGTTATAGGTTTGTTTACACATTCAGGATTTAATTTTGGTAGGTCATAAGTGTTAAGAAATTTATCCATTTCTTCTATATTTTCATTTTGGGGGTACAATTTCTCAAAATAGTCTCTAATCATATTCTGCAATTCATTAGTATCAGTTGTTATGACCCTTTGTTCATCTCTAATTTAATTAATTTAGGACTTTTCTCTCATTTTCGGTGAGTTTGGCTAAGGGAGTATCAATTTTGTTCATCTTTACAAAGAAAAAATTTAGTTTTTGTATTGTCTTTTCAATCTCTACTTAGTTAATCTCTGCCCAGATCTTAATTATTTCTTTTTATGGTCTAGTTTTGGGGTTGGCTTGTTGCTGTTTCTCTAGCACCTTAAGGTATGTCATTAAGTTATTTAATTGGTCTTTCCCTATATTTTCAATGAAGGCATTCATGGCTATGCTCATTCTTTGTAGAACTGACTTTCCCATGTCCCATAGATTTTGATAGGTTGTGTTTTTTTCACTGTCATTTGGCTGATGGAATTTTTAAATTTCCCTTCTGATTTCTTCAATCATGCATTAATCATTCAGAAGTGTGTTATGTAATCTTCATGTATATGAAGGTTTTTTGTAGTTTTCCTCACTACTGACTTCTACTTTTATTCCATTGTGATCTGGTAAGATACAAGGAATAATTTCAATTTTTTTGTATTTGTTGTGACAAGTTTTGTAATAATCTTTGTTCTATTTTAGAAAGAATTCCATGTGGTCCTGAGAAAAATATGTGTTTGCTCTCTGTTCAATCGAATGTTCTGTAGATATTTGTGAGGCCGGTTTGTTTAAGTCCATTGTTTCTTTATTGATATTTTACTTTGGTGACCTCTACATTGAAGACAATGGGGGTATTGGGGTCACATATAATTATTGTGTCTAGATTCATTTGTTCCTTTATTGACAGTAATGTTTGTTTTATGAAGTTAGGTATACCAGTATTTGGTAGATAAATATTGACTAATGTTATATCCTCTTGGTTGACTGCTGCATTTTTTATTATACAATGAAATTCTTTGTCCTTTCTGATTAATTTAGGATTAAACTCAAGGTTTTAAGAAATTAGTATGGCTACCCATGCTTGCTTGCTTATTTATTTATTTATTTATTTATTTATTTATTTATTTATTTATTTTGGTGTCTACATGCTTGGTATATGGTTTTCCAGTCATTTATTTCCAATCTACTTCAGTCCTTGTGGATGAGATGAGTCTCTTGAATTGCACATATTGAAGGTTTCTGTTTTTTGATCCAGTCTGCTGGTTTGTGCCTCTTAAATGATGAGTTAAGACTGTTTATCTTTTGGTAATATTTGAAAAGAGTTTAGTGTTTTGAATGGTTTTGTTGGTTGTTTCTATCTTGGATTTGGTTGTTGCTTATTCTTCACATTGTTCCCTCTTCTTGTTATGGGTTTGGTGGATTATTAGGTTGGATATCCTTGCTTATTTATTAATTTGTTCATGCATTCTTCTCATGGATGTTAGTCATTCTTGTTGTCTTGCATTTGCATTTGCCTTTCTTCTTCTGTATGTAGTATTTGAAACAACCACTGCAATGTTGGCTCAGTGGTCAAGAATTTCTTAACCTTGTACTTATCATGGAAAGTCTTAATTTTGCCATCTATTTTAAAGGATAATTTTGTTGGATATAGTAATCTTTGTTGGCAGTTATTTGTTTTCGGGACTTTAAGTATGTCAACCCATACCTTCCCTTGCTTTTAGTATTGCAACTAAGAAGTTTGCCATTACTCTAATGAGCTTACCTTGATAAGCGAGGTTACATTTTTCCCTTACAGAGTTTAAATTATTATTTTGCTTTGTACATTTAGCATTCCAACTATAATGTGACATGGAGAGAATCTGTTCTGGTCTAATCTATTAGGAGTTCTGTGCCTCTGTGGTGTGGGTGTCTATTTCTTTCCTTAAGTTTGAGAAGCTTTCAGCTATTATTCCCCTGGATAGATTCTCTATGTCTATAGAATTAGTTTCAGCTCCTTCTTCCACCCCCTGTATTTGTAGGTTATATCTCTTCATTTTATCAAGGATCTTTTGAAAGTTGTGGTCATACTGCATCATTTTTTGTCCTTCCTTATATCTGAGTAAATGAGCTTTTCAACCTTTCCTTCTGTCCCTGATATTCTGTTTTCTGCTTTATCCATTTTGAGTCTATTGTTTTCTACTGTGACTTTTATTTGATTGACTGTATTTTTACAATCCTAGCATTTCTATTTAGTTCTTTTTCAGAATTTCTATTTTGTGGCTGAATTTTTCTTCTACACTAGATAACTTTTTGTCCTGTTTTTCAGTTGTGTTTGTCTGCTTCATTATGTTATCTTTGAGGTCTTTTGGCATTCTTATAAGCACAATTTTAAATTTTGTCTGTTATTTCTAGAATTTAGGAAACTTGGTTTCCATTATTGAAGGGTTGTAGTCATTAGAGGATCTTCTTAATCTTGCTTTTTCATATTTTGTATTTCTACCTATTTTCATAAATAATGTTTTATTGAATGATAATTATGCCCATTCTTTTATGTACTATTTTTGGCTGTGTTTTCACTATAATGACAGAGTTGTGAAGTTGCAAGAGAGATCATATGGCCCGCAGAGCCTTAAGTATTTACTACCTTGACTTTTGTGGACTATATGATCACATATCAGTGGCCTCAATTTCTACCTTAAGAAATTAGAAAAAAATAAAGAGGAGAAAATTAATCCCAAATTAAGTAGAAGAAAAAACAAAGATCAGAATAGAAAATAACTAAAAAGAAAACCAGAAGACAGTGGGAAAATCAATGAAAATAAAGGCTGGTTCTTTGAGACTTCTTCAGGAAGACTGATCCTAAATGAAAGAAAGAAGAGAGAAATTACCAATAATAAGAATGAGAAATGTGATATCACTAGAGATTGTAAAGTTACAGAAAAGGCTCACAAGAGAGCAGGCACAGTGGCTTGCACGTGTAATCCCAGACTTGGAAAGTGAAGGCAGGAGAATAGCACATCTGAAGCCAGAGTCAGCCTGTGTAACTTAGTAGGACCCTGTCTCAAGATAAATAATGAAAATGGCCTGGGAGTGCAGCCCAATGGTAGATCACTTGCAAAATATGTATGAGACCTGGGATACAACCCCCAAGTACTGCAAAATAAAGAAAAAAAGATCACTTGGTAAAATAGAGTACCTAAAGAGCCCTATGTGGTGATTAGATATCATGTACCAAATTGACTGGGCTTTGGTGTCAAGTTGTTTTTTTCAAACACCGGCCTAAATGTTGTGAATATGTTTTCAAGGTATTATTAATATCTTATAGCTAGTGGACTTTAAGTAAAGATTGCCCTCAATAATGTGGATAAGACTGGTCCAATCAGTCAAAGGCCTTAAGAGCAAAACCTGAAGTATCTCAGAGAAAAAGGAATTTGGCCTCAAGTCTTCAAAATTAACTCTTGCCCAAGTTTCTAGCCTGTGGGGCTTCCATAAAGACTTCAAACTTGTCAGTCACACATTTATGTGAGATAATTGCTTAAATTATCTCCATAGATAGATATATTGTTGTTGTTAGGTGCCTTCAAGTTGTGTCTGATTCAATCAAACCTCATAGAATTTTTTATTGCTAATACCCATATCTATGTGTGTGTGTATTATTGTTATCAATATATAGCTCTATATAACATATTTAAAATGCCAAATGAAAATATTAAAGAATCATGTACCCAGTGAAACTATCCTTCAAAAATAAGGTTAAAATAAAGACAACTGTGATAAAAGGATCTGAAGAGTGTATTTCATGCACAATCTTGTATTAAAAGAAGTATTCACATGAAAGAATAAATTTCATGAGAAGAATAGACAAACTATAGAGAAAAGGGAAAGAATCAGTCATATCTAACTCAAAAAACAGCAAACTCAGAATATAAAAAAGAGAGAAAGAAAAGGATGAATAGTTTATAACCCAACAAGGAAGACACCCAACACAATAACCGGCAAAAGTTTCTCAATAATAACTCTAAATACAAATGGTCTTAACGTTCCAATTAAAAGATATAGATTAGTTGTTGGATTAAAAATAACACCAACAATTTATTTTCTGCAAGAAATACATCTCACTGGCAAGGACATCCACAAACTGAAAGTGAGAGGATAGAAAATGATATACCAAGTAACTAAAAGCCAGAAAAAAGGAGGAGTAGCTATCCTTATATCAGATAAAGTAGAATTCAAATTAAAACTAGTCCAAAGAGAAAAAGAAGGTGACTATATATTTAAAAAGTGAACAATTGACCAAGAAGTTATAGCGATTGCAAATACATATGCATTGAACATTGGTGCACCCAAATTCATTTAAAAACAAAATGCTACTGGACTTAAAGGGACACATAGGTCCAGATACAATAATAATGGGTGACTTCAATACCTTACTCTCATCAATACACAGAACATCCAGACAAAAAAATCAACAACAAAACTTTAGATTTAAACAATGCAATAGATCAAATTGGATGTAATACACATCTACAGAATATTCCACCCAAAAGCTACAGGATACACATTCTTATCAGAATCCCATGGAACTTTCTCTAAAATAGATCACATTTTAGGCCATAATTCAAGTTTTAACAAATACAGAAAAATCAAAATAATTTCATGTGTTTTATCAGATCATAGTGGAATAAAACTAGAAATAAACAGCAAGAGAAATTACAGAAACCATAAAAATACATGGAGAATGAACAATAAACTCTTAAATGACCAATGGGTACTCGAAGAAATCAGAGAGGAAATTTAAGATTTCTTAGAATCAAATGAAAATGAAAATTCAACCTGCTAGAACCTTTCGGATATAGCAAAGGCAGGTCTAAGAGGAAAATTTATAGCAATGAAAAATAAAATTTAAAAATTAGAGCAGACTCAAAAAGTAACTTAATGATGTACCTCAAGCTCTTAGAAAAAGGATAATAGACAAAACCAAAAACCAGTAGATGGAAAGAAATAATAAAGATCAGAGCAGAAATTAATGAAATGGAAACCAAAAGAACAATAAAAAGAAGAATTGATGCAACAAAGAACTGGTTCATTGAGAAGATAATCATGATTGACATAAAGTTAGCCAATCTAACCAATGGAAAGAGAGAGAAGATTCAAATCAAGAAAATTAGAGATGAAAACTGGAACATTACAACAGATACCAATGAAATCCAGAGAATCAGTAGAGAATACTTTCAAAAATTATATTCCAAAAAAACTTGAAAACTTAGATGAAATGGATAAATTCCTAGACACATATGACCTGCCAAAACTAAGTCAAGAGGACATAAACAACTTAAACAGCTCTATAACACGCAGTGAGATTGAAGCTGTAATAAAGAGGCCCCCGACAAAGAAAGGGGCTGGGATTTAGCTCAGTTGGTAGAGCGCTGCACTGCAGTCTCTGAGGTCCCGAGTTCAATTCCCAGCACCATGAAAATGAGAGAAGGACCTGGCAATCCACTCCCAAGGCAATCCCAAAACTGTCAGCCATTGAAAACCCTATGAGGGTCGCTATGAGTCGGATACCAACTCGACGGCACTTAACAACAACAACAACAAAGAAAAGCCAAGGACCTGAGGGATTCATTGCTGAATTCTACAAAACCTTTAAAGAAGAGTTGATACCAATGATCCTCAAATTATTCCATAAAATACAAATGGAAGAAACACCACCACACTCATTCTATGAACCCAGTATTACTCTGATAGAAAATTTCCAAAAAAGGAAAAGTATAGACTAATATCCCTGATAAAATTAGATGCAAAAATCCTTAATAAAATACCTGCAAGTTGACTTCAGCAACATATTAAAAACATCATTCCTTGTGATCAAATTGGGTTCAATCTAGGGATGCAAGACTACTTCAACATGTTGTTGTTAGGTGCCGTCGAGTCGAGTCTGACTCATAGCGACCCTATGTACAGCAGATCGAAACACTTGCCGATTCTGTGCCAGGCAAACAATCTTATTTATGTTTAAACCCATTGTTGCAGACACTGTGTCAATCCATCTGGTGGAGGGTTTTCCTCTTTTGTGTTGACCTGCCACTCTTCCAAACATGATGTCCTTCTCCAGGGATTGATCTCTCCTGACTACATGTCCAAAATATGTAAGACGCAGTTTGGCCATTTTTGCTTCCAAGGAGCACTCTGATTGTACTTCTTCTAGGACAGATCTGTTGGTTCTTTTGGCAGTCCATGGTATATTCAATAGACGTCTCCAGCACCACAATTCAAAAGCATCAATTCTTTTTCTGTCTCTCTTGTTCAATGTCCAGCTTGCACAACCATATGATGCCACTGAAAATACCATGGCATGAGTCAGACGCACCTTCGTCTTCAATGTGACATCTTTGCTTTTCAATACTCTAAAGAGATCTTTTGCCACAGCTTTTCCTAGAGCAATGCGTCTTTGGATTTCTTGACTGCTGCTTCCACGGGTGTTGATTATAGAGCCAAGCAAAGTAAAATCTTGGACAAC
>VMDO01036063.1:0-15155 GCA_007922755.1 Pedetes capensis
CCAGAAGAGTTGTGGCATGACATAAAAGATATCATTCAAGAAGGAAGCAAAAAGTTCTTAAAAAGTCAAGAAAAAAAGAAAAGACCAAATTACATGTCAAAAGAGACACTGGACCTTGCCCTCGAATGTGGAGCAACTAAAGCAAAAGGAAGACATGAGGAAGTTAAGGAACTAAACAGAAGATTTCAGAAGGCAGCTCAAGAAGACAAAAACAAATATTATAATGACATGTGCAAGGAGCTGGAGGCAGAACACCAAAAAGGAAGAGCACGCTCTGTGTTTCTCAAGCTTAAGGAAGTGAAGAAAACATTCAAGCCTCGAGTGGCAGTAGTGAAAGATTCTACAGGGAAAATATGAAATGATGCAGGAAACATCAAAAGAAGACAGGAAGAATACACAGAGTCATTACACAAGAAAGAATTGGTAGATGACCAACCATTCCAAGAGGTTGCACATGAAGAGGAACCAATGGTGTTGAAGGATGAAGTGGAAGCTGCCTTGAAAGAACTGGCGAAACACAAGGCTCCAGGAATTGATGGGATACCAATAGAGATGTTTCAACAAACAGATGCAGCACTGGAGGTGTTAACATGTTTATGCCAACAGATTTAGAAAACAGCTACTTGGCCAACTGATTGGAAGAGATCCATATTTGTGCCTATTCCCAAAAAAGGGATCCAACTGAATGGGGAAACTATCGGACAATATCATTACTATAGCACACAAGCCAAATTCTACCAAAGATCATTCAGAAGGGACTGCAGCAGTATATAGAAAAGGAATAACCGGAAAATCAAGTGGGATTCAGAAGAGGGCGGGGGACGAGGGACATCATTGCTGATGTCAGGTGGATATTAGCTGAAAGCAGAGAATATCAAAAAGATGTCTATCTATGTTTTATTGACTACGCAAAAGCATTTGATTGTGTGGATCATAACATATTATGGATAACACTTTGGAAAATGGGAATACCAGAACACCTAATTGTGCTCATGAGAAATCTGTACATGAAACAGGAGGCAGTTGTTTGAATAGAACAAGGAAACACTGAGTGGTTTAAAGTTGAGAAAGGTGTGCGTCAGGGCTGTATACTTTCATCCTATGGCTTCAATTTATATGCTGAGCAAATGATCCGAGAAGCTGGACTTTATGAGGAAGAATGTGGCATCAAGATTGGAGGAAGACTCATTAACAACCTGCGTTATGCAGATGACACCACTTTGCTTGCTGAAAATGAAGAGGATTTAAAACATTTCCTGATGAAGATCAAAGATCATAGCCTTCAATATGGGTTACGACTAAACATCAACAAAACAAAATCCTTACGACTGGGTCAGCACGCAACTTCACAATAAATGGAGAAAAGATTGAGGTTGTCCTAGATTTTGCTTTGCTTGGCTCTATAATCAACACCCATGGAAGCAGCAGTCAAGAAATCGAAAGACGAAATTCTTGGAAAAGTTGTGGCAAAAGATCTCTTTAGAGTATTGAAAAGCAAAGATGTCACATTGAACACGAAGGTGCGTCTGACTCATGCCATGGTATTTTAAGTGTCATCATATGGTTGTGAAAGCTGGACATTGAACAAGAGAGACAGAAAAAGAATTGATGCTTTTGAATTGTGGTGCTGGAGACATCTAATGAATATACCATGGACTGCCAAAAGAACCAACAGATCTGTTCTAGAAGAAGTACAACCAGAGTTGCTCCTTGGAAGCAAAAATGGCCAAACTGTGTCTTACATATTTCAGACATGTAGTCAGGAGAGAACAATCCCTGGAGAAGGACATGATGTTTGGGAGAGTGGCAAGTCAACGCAAAAGAGGAAAACCCTCCACCAGATGGATTGACACAGTGCCTGCAACAATGGGCTTAAACCTAAATAAGATTGTTTGCCTGGCACAGAATGGGCAAGTGTTTCGATCTGCTGTACATAGGGTCGCTATGAGTTGGACCTGACTCGATGGCACCTAACAACAACAACAACAACCATGAGACAAGATCTCACTCAGTTAGACAGGCTGACTCTGGCCTCGAATCTGTGATCCTCATGCTTCTGCGTAATTAAAACATTTACAGGTAAGGAATCAGTAATGAGATGCTTTCTTTATTTTAATATTTTGCTTATTTCATGTTACATTTTTCTAGTTGCTATTATTGAATGTAGGCCTACAGCCATAGCCCTGTGGCCTCTGATCCTGTCAGATCTCCGAAGCTAAGCAGGGTTCGGCCTGGTTACTACTTGGATGGGAGACTGCCTGGGAACACCAGGTGCTGTAGGCTTGGGAAACAGACCCAGCAACCCACTCCCAAAAATCAATCTGCCATTGAAAACCCTATGAATAGCAGGGAAGCACTGACAATAGTGTTTTGTGTGTTGTAGGCTGAGCTGCTCTGAGTTGGATATCAACTCGAGGGCACTTAACAACAATAACAACATTAGTATAAGTAGACATTTTCTTAGTGTTTTTTTAGTGATTGACTTCTATAGATACGCTGAATCTAATTTTTAAATTATGTTTGTCTTAACTATTTTTCTTTCTTTCATATTTTGGTTACAAGGATACAAATAAAAATTAAATTGATAATGTATCCTATATCTTTCCATTCTGGAATTTTATTTCCAAAATTTTAGTATACACTTGGTTAGCGTATTATTCTGCTTGCTAATGTCTATATTTTAAAATGTATATATTTAGCATTTATATACACCTAAAATATACAGAATTGGTATTTTACTAGTGATTATACTTTAAAACCACTTTTCAATAGAATTTTAATTTTAATGGTATAGTATTCTAAGCAGCAGAGTATGATCTTTATAAATATATATTTAGAGAGTGCATCAGTCAAATGGACATAACTGTATAACCCTATTGTGTTTTGGACTTTTTAAGCAATTTAAATGGAAGCAGATAAAGTGCAGATTTTAAAATTATAATTTTATTTAGTTGGCATTAGTGGATAAAGCAAGCATTACATTATTTGCCAACTTTTTAATGGCTATTCTTAAAATCCTTATAACTATGACAAAAGAAGCTGGAAATTTCAGACAATCACTTTTTCTAATCTCTGGAATATAGGTACCATGATTGTACCTCAGTGGAGAATTCAGTGTAAAGGAAAGGTAAAAAGGGATAGATTCTATCAGGTAAGTATGGCAAGGGAAGGTATGTCTTCACTCAGTTTCTAGAGGCTGAATTGTTGGTGTGGGTTCAAACTATAGGGTAGAACAATTATTGTGCAACCACAGTGTATGGGGTTGTTGATTGTGATTGTGTTGTGTATCAGACTAGTTCTGCAAGACAATCTGAAACTGGACTTCCTGGCTTTGTCATTTCCAAAGCTTAAATTTCTGGCTCTCTTGGTGATGTTGTCAACTTGAAAACACCTTTTTAATAAGTTATTTTGCTTTTTAATTAGCTGGATTTTGTTCTAGTTTATTTTCTTAAGAATGATAATTATATTACAAATCCGGATACATTAACCTTCATGCTATTGATATTGTTGAGCTGCATAATTCTATGATGTAATCTGGGGAATGGCTGTCTTCTATAGTGTAGAATACTTATCAGTCTCTACACCATAGATGCCAGAAGCATATTTCTATTTGGGACAACCAAAAATACCTGAAGACATTGTCAAATGTATCATGGGAGATAAAATTACCCCTCCTCCAGTTGTTGAGAACCCCATCACAAATTGATAAACAGAAAGGCAAAATGTATTATATGATATGTGCTGTCTTTCTCATTCAATAGATGTTTTATTCAATGTTGCTGTTTTTAGGTGCCCTTGAATGAGATCCAACTCATAGTGACTCTGTGTACAACAGAATGAAACACTCCCCAACACTGTGCCATGCCCCACGCTGTGTCAGTGCTTCTCCCTATTCATAGGGTTTTCGATGGCTGATTGCTTTGGGAGTGGGCTGCCTGGTCCTTCTCTTATTTCTTTCAATAGATACATATAAATATATAAACCTTCAAAACCACATAATTATAACAGTAAATGTAATTGAAAAAAGCTTTCAAAAATTACTATAAAATGTTTTGTGCTACAAGAAAACAAGACAGACATTTCTTTTATCTCTTAGAGTAAAACCAAAAATGAATTTCTCCAGTGAGTGAAGACCACATTACTGTTCTTGGGAATATATAGTATTATCATTACAGATTGAAAATAACAATAGCAATAGTGCTGAAAAGATTAAATCAATATGTGTTTCTTCCTTTTTCTCATTTCTGCGTCTTTTGGGGACAGTGTGGTCTCTTGTCCTAGGAAAATTTCTGAATTTTTACCATACATTGGAGATATGTATTTCTAAGTTAGTAATGATAAAATCCTCTCCAGATATGTATCCATTTTATAAATCTCATAAAAAGGAAGACACACAAACAAATATTAGTGGCAATATAATTTTGTATTATATTATGTATTATATAATTATAATACCAATACAATTTTCATATTTTTATTAGATCACTTTTTCCCATGTGTGGGCATTTAACACATTTTTGTAATACATAAAAACAACATTTTTAAAAATTATAGATCTATGGAGTTCATAAGATATCTCTTGAAAATTGTATAGAATATGAGTTTAGCTCAGTTGGTAGAGTGCTTCTGTGTACTCTCTGTAGCCCTGGGTTAAATCTCCAGCACCAAAAAAATGGGAGAAAGACGTGGCAATACTCTCCTAAAGCAATCCTCAAACAATCAGCCATTGAAAACCCTATGAATATGAGTGAAGCATTGACATAGTGCTGGGCATGGCACAATGTTGGGGAAATGTTTCCTTCTGTTTTATATAGGGTCACAGTGCTGAGGATTGAACCCATGTTCTCAGAGAGTGCAGAACAACAGTCTAATAAATCCCAGCATCAAAAATGATAGGATACCTTTGTTCAAAACCTGAATAATATTCTATTTCATGTATACATCATATTTTATTTATTCACTTACTTGCTGATGGACACTTAGATTGATTACATATCTTGTCCATTATGAATAATGCTGCAATCAACACCGAAGTGCAGATATTTCTTTGGCACACTGATTTCAGTTCCTTTGACTGTATATCCAATATTGTAATTGCTGGTAATATGGTAGTTCTGTTATTAGGTTGTTGAAGAAATTCTATGCTGTTCTCCATGATGGCTAGAATAATCTATATTCTCACTAATGATATCCAAGAATTCTCTTTTTTCTACAACCTCACCAGCACTTGTTTTTTTTCTGTTTATTTATTTGTTGTTGTTGTTGTTGTTGTTGTTGTTGGTCTTCTTGGTAACAGTCATCCAGTCATTCTAACTGGGAAGAGGTATCCAATACTAGTGATGACAAAAAAACCTTTTCAAATGCCTCTTGGTTATCCATATGTTTTCTTTCAAGAAAGGTTTATTCCTACTTAGGATCTTGGTCCATTTTTAAACTGAATTATCTTCCTTATATGAGGAATATTTTGGATATCAAGTTTTTGTGGGATATATGGTTTACAAATATTACCCCTGTTCTATGTTTTCTCCTCTTACGCTGTTGATTATTTCACTGTGCAGAAAGCTTTCAGTTTGATAGTCTCACTTACTCATTTCTAGGATTTAAAAAAAAAATTCTTTCTTTCTTTTTTGCCTATGCTTTTGCAGTTATACTAAAAAAAAACATTACCAGGAAAAATGTCATGCAGTTTTTCTTTATGTTTGTTTCTAGTAATTTTACATTTTCAGGTTTTATGTTTAAATCTTTAATCTATTTTGACGTGATTTTTGTACATGATATTAGATAAGGTTCTAATGTCAAGGTTCTGAATGTACTTACCCAGTTTTCTTAATACTCATTATTGAAGAGACTGTCCTTTCAATGGAAAACAATTTTGGTTTAGTTTGAGAATAAAAGATAACATCAAATTATAGGGGGAGGTGAGTGCATATTTCAAGAGATTAAAAGATGATTACCTATGGGATCTTAGGCCCTCAATATCTATACTTGAATATATAAACTTGTCTATTGTTAGCCAGTCAGGTCAGATCCTTATTATGTTTATCTTGACCATCTTTCTTTTATATTTTGGTTACTTTCCTTGGATTTCCTAAGTATATAACTTTCAAGCAGCAGAATAAATTTCAGTATTTCTTAGAGGTAGGAAAAGAGAAATACCTATCTAGTTATATGTTCAAGCTTACCCAAGAATGAACCATTATATAAAGCAAGTAGCAAGTACCAGTGAGTGAGGTCTGACTCATAGCAACCCTCTTATCAATATATTTGTGCACACATACACACATAAATATATCCATAGTAACTTGTATGGCTCTTTGGTTTACTCTCAAAGTGTTAACGACAGAGGTGGTGGTGATTGTTAGATCCAGTATACGTGTAGAAGCAAAAATGACTGATTTGGTGATTCGAGATTCAAAGGTTACCAAGTAAGCAAAAAGAATGAGCAACAAGCATTGATGACTTCATTAAGAAGTTGTTGAGTAATTCACTATTATTTTTTCTGTGAAGTTTAGGGCTGTGAAACCATGGCATTTCACAGAAAATGCTTGTCTGAAGGATGATAAATTACTTTATGGGAAAGTAGTAACTTGGTTAGTTTACTGTCATTTGGGGCTTTGATATTAAGTTTTGAAGTTAAAAATAACTTTTTATCTGTCCACTTAGAAATTAGTATACCTCACTGATGTGTTCATAAAAAAAAAAAAAAAACAACTAATTTTAATGGGACCAACGAGAAGAAAGTAAATTAAATTCAAATTATAGTGACTTAAATGTTCATATTGTTTATTGAGAATACCATCCCACACTTCAAAATTAAGATATACTTGTAATTAGTTTGAATATATCAATAGATGCAGGTTCCTACCTCAAGTATAGAGTAAATCTGCTTTGATTTTTTTTTTTCTTTTTTTTTTTTTTTTTTTTTTTTTTTTTTTTTTTCTTTTTTTTGCGGGACTTGGGGTTGAACCAGGGACTCGTGCTTACATGCTTTGCAAGTGCTGGACCAGTGAGCTGCACCCTCAGCCCATTTTTTCACTTTTTGAGACAGGGTTTCGCTAAATTGCAGAGACTGCTTCTGGTCACGAACTTGCGATCCCCCTGTCTCTGCCTCCTGAGTCGCTGGGATTGCAGGCATGCGCCACCATGCAGGGCTCTCGCCTGCTTTCTTAATACTGTGAGATCCTTCATTGATTTTTTTTTCAGTGTCACTAATTAATCTCAAATTCTAATGAGCAACAATCCCTCAGATTTGGGAGTCATTATTTTTCCTGTTTATCCTATTATTAAAAAAAATCTTTATTTAAAAGATGGCAAATTAAAACATGGTTTTTAAGTGTACAGTTTTGTGTCAAGTAGCTGTTATGAAGGTACATTGTTATACTGTACGGGCTAGTTTTATTATGGTTGGAACTATGGATAATATTTTGATTTGTATTAGAGATAAAAACAGAAAATATCAAATGAAATAAAAAATTAAAAAAAGTTCTATTATTTGTTTGAATACCCCATTCACCATATAACATAGGAAAACTAGCATCCAGAAACTTTTCTTTTCCCAGTGCTAGGGAACCAACCTAGGACCTCAGAGATGCTGAGAAAATTCTTAGGAAGTAATGCTTTTCCCAGTAGAAGCAATGGTTTGCCAAAATGGCCTGATCAGTATGTATTTCATTCCATTTGAATAATTGGTGTTGATGACAATTTTTCACAAAAAATAAGGTAGTTTGAAAAGGATTGAATTTGAACTTCTCCAAAGGACAAAAAGCCCATTCTTTAAAAAATTGGTATTTACTCAGAATAAATAATTTTGGTTCAGAGCACAGAACTGGGGATTGCAGTTCACTGGTGGAGCTTTTGCCTTACATGTGTGTATGTGTGATGAGGCCCTGAGGTCAATACAAAAAAAAGTGCAGAGGCTTATGCAAAAAAATACAGTATTAAGTTTTGATTTTCTCCTTTACCAGCTATATGATATCAAGCCATTTTTAACCTAATAAACCTCAATACTACACTCTGTGAGTTAATGCTCTTATGTCAACATTTTTCAAACTCTCATTTGGCATCAATGTAACTCTTATCTTAAATATATTTTGACTGATATTTAAGAAATAAAATTTTATTTAGCCAATTTGCTATTATGGAATAATTCAGAAATGGATAATGACAACATTTAAGCGATTGTGCTAGAAAGGAGTAAGAAAGCACAGCCAACTCTTAAAGAAAGTGACAATCACTTGGGAAATTATTCTCTTGAGATTGTCTTTAGATATATTACTTTAGGAAATTAAAAAAAAAGAAATATCATTAAATTGACAATCATTGAAATATCCATTGTTTGGAAGTAACTACTATCTGGCATATTTCCTTTTAGGTACTTTAATATAAATTTTGGGCTGGGATTTAGCTCAGTTGGTAGAGCGCTGTGCTGCAGTCTCTGAGGTCCCAAGTTCAATTCCTAGCTCCGCAAAAATGGGAGAAGGACCTGGCAATCCACTCCCAAGGCAATCCCGAAACAGTCAGCCATTGAAAATCCTATGAGGGTCGCTATGAATTGGAGACCAACTCAACGGCACCTAACAACAACAATATAAATTTTAACGATAATATGAAGAACATCTATATCTATATCTATATATCTATTTATTTATATAGAGAGAGACAGAGAGAGAAATCAATCACTCAAAAATAGAAACAATAATTATGAAGTTCAGTGTTCTATAATTAACTTTTTAAAGGAAACCTCTGAAGCTATCTTTATATGTAGACCCAGCATGTGTATAGAAATGTACCTTTATTAGAATGACATCTCATTTCAGGATGTTATTTTAAAAATTTAAAGTAATACTATGTGTAATATGTTTACATATGTTATTGTTGTTGTTGTTGTTTTAGGAGCTGTCAACTTGGGTCTGATTCATAGGGACCCTCAGTGTTTTCAATGGCTGATTGTTTCAAGATTGCTTTGGGAGTGGATAGCTATGTCTTTCTCCCATTTTTGCAGTTCTGGGAATAGAACCTAGAGCCTCAGGGAGTGTGAGACAACACTCTTATGAACTGAGCTAAATCTCAGCCCATATTTACATATAAGAATGAATAAAAAAATTGAAAGAAATTTGAAATTCAAGTGTATATATATATATTGAAGATGAAATTAACACCTTAGAAATATGGCATAAATTTCTATAGAATTAAATTTATTGTTAGGTGCCATCCAGTCATATCTGACTCATAGCGACCCTGTATACAACAAAATGAAACACTCTCTGACTCTATGCTATGCTTAGCACTATTTCAGTGCTTCTCTGCTATTCATCAGGTTTTCAGTGGCTGATTATTTCCAGGAGTGGGCTGGCAGCACTTCTCCCAAGCTTATGTTGTTGTTGTTAGGTGCCGTCGAGTCGCATCCGACTCATAGCGACCCTCATAGGGTTTTCAATAGCAGATTGTTTCAGGATTGCCTTGGGAGTGGGTTGCCACGTCCTTCTCCCATTTCTGCAGTGCTGGGAATTGAACTCGGGACCCCAGAGACTGCAGAGCGGCGCTCTACCAACTGAGCTAAATCCCAGCCCTCCCAAGCTTATAGCACCCAATATTTACAGGTGGTCTCCCATTCAAGGACTAACCAGGCCTGAACCTGCTTAGCTTCTGAGATCAGATGGGATCAGACACCAGAGTGGTAAGGCTGTAGGCAGAATTAAATAACTCCAGGTTATTTAAGATAAGAACACTAGTGATTTCCTTTCAACCAAAATAAACACATTAGTGTTCTTATATTTTCTTTCAACCTCAATTATTATTAGTCTTTACTTGACAATGTCTACTCTGTAGCATTAACAATTCTTTCTGAAACTAAAATTTTCATGTACAGATTTATTTTGTACCTGTTTTAAATCAGTATTATTTGTTAGTCCTCTCTACTGTTTTATTTTCTTTTACTCAACTGTAATTATCTAGATATTATAAATTTATTTTTAAATGGAACAAAAGTACAGATATACAGCAAAGTATATGTGGTGATTTAGCAAATGAAAAAGGGGGCTTTTTAATTTAAATATTGCTATTTAACTATTGAGAGATTTGAGTAGAAAATTTCAAAATAATAAAGCTAGGTTCATTTTTTCATCATATTCTGATGTTGAATCAAAAGTCAGGGAGGTTTCTCATGTAAAAATTGAACCTAAAATAGGAAAATCACTGGAAAACATATTTTAACCTTGGAGCATAGGAGACTTTTCCAGTAATTATTCCAATACCAGAAACTACTAAATAGTGAATATAAAATACTTCTACATAGGGAGAAATGACCATTTATCAAATGAAAAGACAAATATCTGAATTTCAGTAACTATAATTTATAAAAGAACAGGATATTTGCAAGAATTATCAAAATTTAAAAACTCTTTAGAAAACCAATTAGTGTAAATATGTATATCTCGTCACCAAATTCAACAAATATATAGTTCACTTTTTTTTTGGACTATAGTAGGATTGTATTTCCTTGCCCACATAGACTAAGATTATGGAAGTTGTTTGGGGAATCAAATATTGACATAAATGATATATATCACTTCTGAGTGAAACTTCCAGGATCATTGCATCTGCATCCTTTGAACTCAGTGGTCATGGAAATACATGAACCTTGACCAGCCTCCACATCTGATAGACTATGATCAGCAGAATTCAAAAGAAAGTTGTTAAAGGTATTTGACACAGTCAGTAATGAAAGTTGTAAAAGGTATTTGACACAGTCAGTAATTGAATATTTCTTTCAATAAGGAATATTCACTTGGATAATAAATGAGGGATTGTCTGTTTGTTAGTAGAGAATAAACTACCCTTTTCTGAAGGATATGCAGTATCTAATTGGAGACTCAAGACAAGTTAAGCCATACAACATATTGTAAACTATTTGGAAGACAACTCAATTTCCAGGGGATTATACAGATAAATGTACTAGTTGTGAGGAAATAGGTAGATCTATTCCACTTGAGCAGAAATGATTTCATAGATAATGTTAACTGAGTATTCACATCTTTATATATGTCAATATTACTGAAAAAATAAAATCATCTCTCTCGATTGAAGGACAATATTAAATGCAACAAGTTAAAAGTTTATTTTGAATTCAAGCACAATGCTAGAAACCATTTGTGATAACTCTGGTATAATTGTGTCATTGCTTTATTATTTTCTTCAGTGTCAGAAGTATTTGAAAATATTCTGATGCTCTGAGACAAGAAAAACTTCCTTTTAGGATAATTCCCTAAGTTACATTATACAAAGGACTTTCATTTACATTGTGAATCAGATCAATGGAGGACAATGACAAATTATCTTCGATAAGCAAACTGGAAGAGGAAATCGTTTAAGAGTAATTTACACTAGGTTTCTTTTTCAGTCCCCAAATCCTATAAACTGTAGATAGAATTAGATCACAGACACACTATCTACAACACAAAGTAATGAGACTATTTCTCCGTCTCATAATTTTGTTTTCATTGCTGAAGAAACAAGTGCTAAATTTTGCTTCTATAAAGGCAAAAAAAAATGAGAATCTAATTTATATTTTTCACTGTAATGACTAGGTAATTAATAGTGATCAACATTATCAACATTTACAGATATATTTTGTCAGGGTTTGGCTCCTGCCCGGCTAAGGCCTGGTGGCCTTGTCCTGAGACCAGTAATGTCCCAGGACCAGGTAGGATCCTGGTTTGTAATGCCAAAGGAAGAACTTTGGGAGCCTTCTTAACAAACCCAAACAGGAACTTTTATTAAATTGCTCCTCTAAAGAGGAGCAACCACCAAGCAGCCCTTTAAAAGTGGCAGCTCAGAAGCTAGCAACACAGGATACTAATGCTTCAATGTTGTTACAGCTTTAAGATCATATGCTAATCAGCTCTGGTGGTATCTGCATGGCGCCTGTGTCTGAATGGCTCCACTGGTCTTGCTTCTCATAGCTCACCTTCTTTTCCCCCTACTTTCCAGGCTTGGGAGGAATTGGGGAACTCTTTGTGGTGTCTTGCTAGGTGCCTTCGGTTCTTTGGGGCCCCAGGGTTTGACACAGAGTCTTGCTTGAAGGTCTGCCACAGGATTAGGGTGCGCTGGTTCAAGGCGATGGGGTCCGGACAGCAGTGGAGAACAATAGGGTGTCTAGTAGGTGGCCAGTGGCCTGTTTATGTAGTTTTGGGGGAAGGGGTGTGTACTGGGAGGTAGCCAAGCAGAGTGCATTCCCTAATGAGTATGTCAGTTTACCTGCCATAGTTGCCAGGCACAGCAGTCACTTAAAGAAGGTGAATTTGGGGCACAATTTGGATAGGTGGGTTATTCACAGGCCAAGCCAATCGGTAGGCTTCCCTATTGACCAATCAAGTGGGTCCTGATAGCCAATCAAGGTGGAGATGTCTGCGTCAAAGATGGCCTGGTCAGGGGCCATATTTGGTCAGTCAGTGGGAGGAGGAGGAGTGAAGGGCCAGGATGTAGGCCAAGGATCATTGACCCTGGAGGATAGATGTCGGCCCTCCAAGCAGGCCAGAGGGGCATCTGCCATTGTGGTCCTCTCTATCCCCTGGGGCTCCCATGCCCTGGAGGATAGATGTTGGTCCTCCAGAAAGGCTAGATAGGCCCTTATCGTGGTGGTACTCTCTAGGAATCTCAACAATATTTTGTGTTTATAAGTATTACACTGTTTTATGGAATTATTGTACATATTTAAAGTTTATGGTATCTTTAAAAGCAAGTACACATAATCAAGGCAAAAAGGATCAACATTATATCTGTGAAAATTTTTGACTTTGATAGTTCTGGTGCAATTTCATCTTGAACTAATTCTATATATGTAATGTAACTTAAATGTATGCATGTGAAATTTACAGACATTAAGAAAAGATAATGGGAGAAGGATATGGCAATCCATTCCCAAGGCAAGCCCGAAACAATCAGCCACTGAAAACCGTATGAGGGTCCCTATGAGTTGGACATGACTTGACAGCACCTAACCAGAAGAACATGAGTAAGACACGACTATGTGGCATCTAACAACACTAACAACAAGAAAAGATAATGATTTTTATACCTTGACAAACATAAGCAAATAAGTGTTTCATGAAAAATACCTACCATTCATATTATGTGTCATACTTCTATTGATTTATTTTTTATCTTTTTTCCTCCGTTGTTTTCTTTCTTTTCCATTATCTTCTTTCTTTTTAAACATTAAAAGAGTTTTATTTCATTGTTTTTCATTCATATTAACTATATCAAGTCCTACATGTACATTTAAGGCAAAAAGATTGCCCATGAGCTTTCTAGTTCATGGTAATTATCTTCTTAGAATACATTCCACCCTGACATTTTAACTTCTCAATATAGCTTTTGGTTACTTCATGTATTTTTAATAATATGATTCCTGCAGTTGTACCACTGTGGCATCCGATCTGATCAGATCTCAGAAGCTAAGCAGTGTTGGGCCTGATTAGTACTTGGATGGGAGATGACCTGGGAACACCAGGTGCTATAGGCTTGGGAGAAGGACATAGCAGCCACTCCCTACTGAAAAAAATATCAGCCATTGAAAACCCTACGAATATCAGAGAAGTACTGACAATAATGCTGTGTATGGCACAGTGTTGAGTATTGTTTCATCTTTTGTACATAGTGTCACTATGAGTTAAACTCTACCCAAAGACACCTAATAACAACAACAGAGCTGGAAAACATACTCTCACAGGTCATCACTTCAGGTTTGTATCCCATATTCCAAGTTTGGTGAAATGTTAACTTAGGGACACCTTCTCACCAGAAATTGACCTCCATTTATTCTTTGGTGAAATGGAAATAATTTTCTAACACATGGTATAGCTTTGGATATTCAAAAAAAAAAAAAAAAAAAAAAAGGACATGTAAATCCAGCAAGACTAATTGAGTTTTGATAAATATTAAACGAATACTATTCCTCTTTGTTGTTGTTAGATGCTGTCAAGTTGTGTCCAACTCATAGTGACCCTTATAGGGTTCTCAATGGCTGATTGTTTTTGGGATTGCCTTGGGAGTAGGTTTCCACATCCTTCTCCCATTTTTGTGGTGCTGGGAATCGAACTTGGGACCTCAGAGACTGCAGAGCGGCGCTCTACCAACTGAGCTAAATCCTAGCCCCACTATTCCTCTTTAGATCTTGTTAAGTGGATTAATCTGTTAACAGAAAGCAGTAGAGGCCTAATATCAGGCTGACTATTGTCTATAAAAGTTGTTAAATTTGTCTTTGCAGTTTACTTTAGAAAAAAGAAAACTTTTTAGGGACATTTACTGAAGTAAATAATACTGTTCAGTATTCAGTAAATAATACTGTTGTTATAGTGGGTGTGATTTTGAACTTAAGAAAATAAACCTGAAAAGATATTTGCTTTTATCACCTAGGAGTGAGGTTAGTCAACAGTGCAGTACCATTGTCAATCATAAAACAGTCAAGCTGTCTCAGGAAAATGAGATTATGTCTTTTGCTGTCTGCCTTTTTAAAAAATTTTTTAAAAGATATGTTAGCTTCCTGGACAGTTGAACAAAGAATTCTTTATAATGAATTATTTTGATAATAGCAATGACATTTTTGTTAAAACCTAATAAGAAATTTTGTTGAAATATGCATATTAAAGAGTTGTGAGGATAAAAAGAGAGAAAATGAAAACTACTCCTATAATAGCAAGAGTAGAATGTGGAACCCCTTATTGTGAGTACACCTCTAAAACAATTAATATATGGAGTCACATTTACCTCTATCTTAAGCTACAGTGATGTTGGTCTTATGTTTGACAGCCTTATAATATAGAAAGGGACATGACACACCGGGTTTTCTTTGTAGTGTAATCCTGATATTTACTTAGTAAATATCAGTAGTAATGAGAAAACATACAGCCATAACTCAATATTCAAGAACAACCAGGACATATACATCTTGGCTCTGATTTAAAGAATAGCAAGTTTTCGCTCCGGGCACAGTAGCACATGCCTGTCATCCCAGTGGCTCGGGAGGCAGAGGCAGGAGGATTGCAAGTTCAAGACCAGAGATAGTCTGTGTAACTTGGCGAGACCCTGTCTCAAAAAGTTAAAAAAAAAAAAAGAAAGAAAGAAAGAAAAAAAGAAAAAAAATGAAAAAAGAAATG
>VMDO01036064.1:0-15474 GCA_007922755.1 Pedetes capensis
TATACACACAGGTGCATATATAGAGAGGGTGCCAAAAGTGTGTACACTTCTTGGTATAAAAATGTTCCATTTCACTTTTTACATTGAAAATTTTTAATGTACAACTTAATGTGTTTCATTTCGATGTGCATTTCATTGTGACATTTCCATATATATGTTTCATTATACATTGCACAGATAAGTTCCCCCTTACCCTCTTGTGCACCTCCTTACCAGGTCTCCCCCACCAAAGGCCTCTCTTCCATTGCATGTCTTTTTGTGGGATATTTTTCTATATACCCTTGCATCCCAGTTCCATTTCATTCTTTTAAGAAAATGTATGGCACTAGCATTCATCTGATCAGTGCCATCTTTTGAAAAATATCACACTGCACATTGCTACCAGAATTCAATTCCACTTCCAAAAGTCATATACAGCTAACATTTCTTAAAATAGCATACTTTTTTGGCATCTCTGATATAAACATATATAAAACTGTAATTTTAAGTTATTTGTGAATTAGGTTTAATAACCCCAAATATTTATGGCTATCATAGCTAGAATTCTTCACCTACACATCATTCTCTGCAATTTCCAAGATTTACTATCAGTCTATAAATATACTGTGGTAAAGAACTGGGTCAGAATGGTACTATTGAAAGGGAGTAATTTCTGACCCCATTTGTACCACTTACAGGCTGTATAATTTCTGTTTCTATTTCTTATCTAGGAAAGAGGAAAAAGAGTATTTTCTAGATATGCAGTGTAGAGTCATAAGAATCAAATTGGAACATATACATTAAAGCTTTTTAAAAGTTCACAGTGTTATTCTAAAGCAAGCATGGGCTGTGGATATAGCTCAGTCATGGAGTATCTGCTCTGCATACATGAGGCTATGGATTCAATATGTATCACCAAAACCCAAAGAAAACAACACACTCCCCCCAAAAACAAGCTGTGTAGCCGGGCATGGTGGCGCATGCCTGTAATCCCAGCAGTTTAGGAGGCGGAGGCAGGAGGATCACAAGTTCGAGACCAGACGCAGTCTGCGTAATTTAGCGAGACCCTGTCTCAAAAGGTAAAAAAATGGGCTGGGGGCACAGCTCAGTGGTCCAGCACTTGCAAAGGATGCAGGCGCGAGGCCCTGGGTTCAACCCCCAGTACCGAAAAAAAAAAAAAACAAAAAACCAAGCTGTGTATTATTAACTTTTCAATAGAAATAAAATACTTGAATGGTTGAATAGGAAAAGATCTTACGAAGTCAGACTCCGTCCTTCCAACAATGCTAAGAAAAAACAAAAACAGGCAAGATATTATCTTACCTTGAAAGAACTCCAGAAAAGGAGTTCAGAAACTGCCTGGGAGAGTCACTTGAAGCTTTAACAGCCCCTGCTACCAGGAGATTTTTCTTACTTATGACCTAAATTTCTGATCCATTTTATCTTCTGAGAACCACCAGAGTAATGTCTTCTCCCTAGAAATGAGTGTGCATGTGAATGAATAAACAGATGAATAAAGTCAAAACAGATGACCCTTCTTGGCCAGATATGATTTTTGCTAAATTTTTCATTTCTCTCATTTCCAAGTAAAAGTATATAGTTTTATTTTTCCAAAAAGTCTAATTTTACATCCTTAGAATCTCTTCATTCTTATGGTTTCTTCTAAATATTTGGCTAAAACAGAGTCTAATTGGAACTAAAGTTTGCATATCTCCTCATAAACTCAATAGCATAATTAAGTGTGAAATACACATCCAAACAGGTAAGAGTTATCTATTTAGACTCAAATTCTAGGAGAAACTATTGTTAACCTAATTTAGTCTTTTCTAAGTACTAAGACCTTTGGTATGACTTTCAGGCATAGTTTCAGAAGTACTCTGAGATTTACGAAGGTAATAAAAGATTTATTAAAAATGATTAAGCCTATTCTGTAGTGCTAAAAATTACCAAAATTACATTCACTTTACCATTCACATTCCTTTCAATTCATTTTTTATTTTTGAGAACTAGAGAGTTGAACCCAGGACATCATTCATACTGTGCAAGTGCTCTATCACTGAGCTGTACTCCCAGACCCCTTAAAAAAATTTAATACAGGGTA
Organism: Pedetes capensis; assembly: GCA_007922755.1. Taxonomy (NCBI): domain Eukaryota; kingdom Metazoa; phylum Chordata; class Mammalia; order Rodentia; family Pedetidae; genus Pedetes; species Pedetes capensis. The sequence continues at coordinate 2,081 of VMDO01036064.1, forward strand.
TGGCTAAGTTGCAAGGGCTACTCCTTGCCTCAAACACATGATCCTCCTACCTCAGCCTCTTGAGTTGCCTGGGATTACAGGTTTGTGCCATGGTACCCTGTTCATTTCAGCTCTTTCTACCATTACAGATTCAAAAATTCTACATAGAAATGGCTCTCTTTCAGAGTGGATTCTATTGTGAAAATAATGTGACCACATCTGTTGCACTCCAAAAACGGAGGAATAGTGTGAGAGTTATTTAAAGCCAGTGAAACTTGGAAGTTATTTGTTATTGCAGCATCATTGTCCATTCTTACTTTGGCAGATAGGGGTTATTTTTAATGCACTTAGGAAAAACATAAACTAACGTGAGTGCCAAAATTTTACACAAATTTCTACCTCCACCAAGGAGGTGGAAAGTTGCCAAAAAAAAAATCACTTCTACTCTAATAATAAGAAAAAGCTCTTTAATGTTAAATATTCATTATTTGAGCCCAGCAGTGAGCTCAACTGAGAAGGTAAAAGCAATGCAACATGTAGAAAAATCATTAGAAATATATTCTGGGAAAAGGTCAACAGTGTAGATAGAGAACTTGTTGAAAGCTAGAGGTGGAATAGGAATTCAAAGAAAATTCTTTAGCATTTCAGGTTTCACAATAAGCAAAAGCAGCCATTGTCCACCACTGGTGAGGTCTAAAGTCTCGGAAAGAGTGTAACTAGAATAATGAATAAACAACATTAGTTCAGCTATCAGAATGATGGAACCAATGACAGCAATGGTCTTACAGAAGTGGTATTGTCATTTCCAGGAATAAGTACTCTTTACATCAGTCTTGACTACATAGTATTGCTACATATCGTATCTAGCGTCTTACAAAAACTTATGAGAAATACACAGAAATAAAAATAAAATGAAAGGGAAAACAACTTGTCAAGAGGCAAAAGCAACCAACAGAAATAGATTCAAAAGTGACCCAGTTGCTGGAATTCTTAGACAGGAATTTAAAACTAACAGTGATTAATAAGTTAGATGATAATATTAGAACATGTATATATGGTATGCATGAAGAGGAATTTAGAGAGATTACAATCATTCACTGGAATAAAGTTGAAATGGTAGAAATGAAAACTATCAGAAATGAGTAAGTCGGACGGGTGTGGTGGCGCACACCTGTAATCCCAGCAGCTTGGGAGGCAGAGGCGGGAAGATTGCAAGTTGGAGACCAGAGGCAGTCTGTGTAATTTAGCAAGACCCTGTCTCAGAAGGTTAAGAAAAAAACGGGCTGTGGGCGCAGCTCAGTTGTCCAGCACTTGCAAAGCATGCAGGCGTGAGGCCCTGGGTTCAACCCCCAGTACCGCAAACAAAACAAAATAAACCAAAAACCAGAAATGAATAAGTCTATCAGTTATTTTATGACAGGACAGAACACAGGATAAAAGAAATGAGTGAACTTAAAGGTGAATCTGTGAACTTGAAGGTGGTAATATCCCTTAACGGGGATGAATGATGAAACATAAAGAGAAGCTTCCAATAGACTTTACCTAATTACGACAATAGTTAAATGTTTAAAACACTCTATACTCAACAATAGATAAATATAATTTCATTTAAAATGTGATGGCATATTATGTATCATTTTCCGAATGATGAGATAATAATGAATAAATTTAAAAATATTAAGATCATATAAAGTATGCTTTATGACTTCAGAAAAATATCAAAAAGTCCAAAATACAATGATAGCGGTTTTTTTCCTGGCTTTTCTGGCTTTATTGAGGTATAAATGACAATTAAAAATGACATATATTTAGATGTTCAGGTTGATGTTTTGATACAAGTATAGTGAGAAAAATCACAATTGAGCTTATTAACATATCTAACACCATATGTACCAGCAGACACAAGCACATACACATCACAAGAGAAAACAAGAAGTAGTTTGAGCTAAAAGAAAATTAAGCAAAACAGAATTTGTGGAGTGCTGCTGAAGATGCTGCTGCTGTTTGTTGTTGTTAGATGCCCTGGAGTCAGTCAGTGTTAGTGCTTCTCTGCTATTCATAGGGTTTTCAATGGCTGATTGATGTTTGGGAGTGGGTTGCCCGGTCTGTCTCTTAAGCCTACAGCACCTGGTGTTCCCAGGCGGTCTCCCATTCAAGTACTAACCAGGCCCAACCCTGCTTTGCTTCCCAAATCTTAAGGGATCCAATGCTGTGGTGGTACAGCAGCAGGCGAAGATGTGATTGGGGGGGGATTTATAATAAATGCTTACATTAGAAAAGAAAAAAAATTTCAAATAACGCCTTTCAAAATTAGCAAGTGAAGAGCAATTAAGTCCAATTCCATGAGGCAGTCCATAATAAAGATAACAACAAAGATCAGTGAAATAGAGCAAAACAATTGAGAGAAATCAAAGCAAGTGGAATTGGTTCTGTGAAAATATCAATGCCATTAACAACCTTGATCCACTCTAATGAAGAAAAAAGAAAATACAAATAGCCAATAAGAAGAATGAAAGGAATTATAGATAATGCAAATATTAAAAGTGTGATACTTGATCATAAATGATAGTATGAAAATAAATTCCAAAATATAGATGAAAACGAGAAGCTAATTGAAAGACACAAACTGAAAAAGTTTATTCAAGAATAATTTGAATAACATTAATTTGTTATATAAATTTGTATTTGATTTATAATTTAAAATTTTTTCGAAAAGAAAATTTCAATGTTATATAAAATATTTAAGGACTAAATAATTATAATTCTATGCAATTTTTTGACAGAGTATAAATTATATTAACAAATTCTCCAGTTTGTTTTTTTGAGGCCAGAATTACTCAGATACCACAATGAACGAAGAAGTTAGAAGAAAATTAGCGACCACTATCTCAAAGGACAACATCGTTGATAAAAAAAAAAATTCATTTTACACCCAGCGCTATATAAAAATGATAAACCTATATATCTGAATAGGATTTATCCCCCAAATGCAGTTTAATAAAATGTGAAAATCAACTTTTCAAAATTCCTCATACACATAGACTATAAAAGAAAAGAAATGCTTATGTAAATAAGGAAAGGAAAAGCATTGGACAAAATTTGGTATTCACTAGTGATTTAAGAACTAGTAAATCTCACACAGGGAGTGGTGGTACATGCTTATAATCCCAGAGACTTGGGAGGCAGAGGCAGAAGGATCGCAAGATCGAGACCAGAGGTAGTGTGCGTAATTTAGTGAGACCCTGTCTCAAAAAAGTAAAAATATAGGCTGAGGGTGCAGCTCAGTGGTACAGAACTTGCAAAGCATGCAAACACAAGGAGGCCCTGGTTTTAACCCCCAGTACCACACACACACACACACACACACACACACACACACACCAGTAGTAAATCTCAACAGACAAAAAATACAAACTTCTTTAACATGTTAAAATATAGAAAAGGAAAGGACAAAGCAAGAAAAAGAAACAAAGTCACCCAGTTGGGAAAAGTAGAAATAAACTCTTTTTAGATTATAGACACCATTGTTGTTTAAAAGCCTAAAATTTTAAAAAAACTTCCCTGAGGATAATATGATTTTAACATGGTGGCAGAATGCCATGGTAGGATAAAAATCCAGTTATAATTCTATGTGCTATCCACATCCAGGGTTGCTATACATTGGATACCTACTCACGGCACCTAACAACAACAACAACAACAACAACAACAACAATCCACATCCAGTTGGAAATTGGAGTGAAAATGTAAACATTTAATTATATGAAAAGCATGAAATAGTTAAGCCTGTAATTGATCAATCACATAGAAAACCACAAATCTCTAAAGAATTGCACAGAAAAATTAAAGGAAATCTAAATGGAGTTACATGCTTTGTTCATTTATCCAGGGAATCAAACTTGTTATAACTTAATTTTGTTTCAATTTTCTCTAAATACTCAAAGTAATCTCAAAATACTCATACCTCTTCCTTTTAAAAAAAATGGCACACTGATTTTAAAATTTATATGAAAATATAGTAGTTTGACATTGATGTGCCTAAGTGAGATTTTCTTTGTATGAATTTTGCTTACTGTTTGTTAAGGTATTTGAATCTGTAATTTTGTGTCATCACTTAAGTTTGCTAAGTTTGTAGGTGTTTTTCTTCTAGTATATTTTCTTCTCTATTTTCTTTCTGTTCAGGTTCTAAGATTCCAACAGTGTTTTTGGTAGATTTTTTTGAATTGTCTCACAAGTCTGCTCATATTCATTCTTTCTCCCTCTTCTCCTCTCAATCTCCCTGTCTCTGTCTCTCTCTCTGCATGTTGTTCATTTCTGTTGAACTGTTTGTAAATTCATGTAGTCTTTTCTATGCCATCTCCATTCTGTTGTTAATCATATCCAGTAATTTATACAAAATTTAAATGTATGTTTTAGCTCCCCAAGTGCCATTAGCATATTTTTTATAGTTTCTATTTCTCTGCTGGGATATTCTGCTAATATGAGCAGATTTTCCTTTATAGCTCAAGTACGGTAATAAATGCTCAAGTGCTAATTCTACAATTTAAGACATCTTAGATTTGCTCTGTGTTCATTGTCCTACACAAAATGGCTTCTATTTTCCTCTTTCTTCTTATATTGAATCATTTTTATTATGTCTTGGACATTGCAAATGACCTAACACTCAAACTCTGGATCTCTTGGGTTCCTCTAAAGAGTTTGAGCATGGTTTTTGCAAATTGTTAAGTTGGCATCACTCAAGATGAAAATTGTGGGTTATATTTTCCCTTTGGAAGTGTTAGTAGCTCAAATATCACTTTGGTGTTTTTAGTCTTAGCACCACTGCTTGTAGTTTGCACAATATGTATGTATATTTGAATCAATACATGGTTCACCCAGGGGTCAGCCAAGATGTAGGGAGATTGTATACACAGAATTTCAGGCTATCCCTCTCTGATTCCCTTCTTTCTGGAATTGATGGCTTCACTTTCCAAGGAATGTGTTTGCCCCACACTCTATTCTGATTCACGAAGCCAGTAATGCTGGTTTCTGTATTGGAGTTATGGCTGTAGCACAAACGATACTAGAAACTTCTCTCAGAATAAAGTTGTAGAATCGGAAACTCAGTATTATTCCTCCTCTGTGAGCTTTCTGAGCCTGCAGCTGTACCACTGTGGTGTCAGATCCCGTCAGTTCTCAGAAGGTAAGCAGGGTTGGGCCTGGTTAGTACTTGGATGGGAGACCACTTGGGAACACCAGGTGCTATAGGCTTGGGAGAAGGACCAGGCAACCCACTCCCCCAAATCAATCACCCATTGAATACCCTATGAATAGCAGAGAAGCACTGACAATAGTGTTTCGTCTGCTGAACATAGGGTCACTATGAGTTGGACACCGACTCAAGTTTAAACATAAGAAAGCTACTCTCTCTGAGTTCTAGCAGATAGAAATCTAAAATCAAGGTGTCAAAAAATCTTTCTCTCTCTGAAGCTTCAACACAAGGATCTATTTTTGCCTTTTGCTAGCTTCTGGTGATTTCCAGCAATCCTTGACACCATTGTAGGACACACCACTCCAGCCTCAGCCTTCATCATCACATGGTATTTTCCCTGTCTGTCCCAATGTCCACATTTTAATAAGGAAGCCAGTTATCCAGTATGACTTCATCTTAACCTGATCAGATTTGAAAACATAGAATTCCCAAATAAAGTCACATTTGCAAGCCTTAGGAGTTGCCACTTGATCTTTTAAAGGGCCTCTATATATACTCAGTTTCTTTTTGTTCACTCAGTAATACCTTCAAGTACTTGATTTCTACATTTTTCCCAGAATTTACAGTTCTTATCTCTGGAGGGTTGATTCTATAGGAGTTAGTAGGCCATATTTGAAATGGCACTTTGCTCCCTGACAGTTATGTCTGTCTGTCTGTCTCTCTGCATAATCTATCTCTGTCTTCCGTATTCTTTCTGCCATGCTTTGTCACTAACACTCCTGTGTGTGTGTGTGTGTGTGTGTGTGTGTGTGTGTGCGTGCGCGTGCATGCATGCATCCCCTCTCAGATATAAAATCCAAGGTCTTTGTGACTTTGGATAGAAATTTGTGATTCCACCTTACTTAAGTACAGATAATTCATTTGTTGTTGTTGTTAGGTACCGTTGAGTCGGTATCCGACTCATAGCGACCCTCTGTACAACAGGGGAAACACTATTATCAGTGCTTCTCTGCCGTTCATAGGGTTTTCAATGGCAGATTAATTTTTGGGAGGGGGTTGCCAGGTCCTTCTCCCAAGCCTACAGCTTCTGGTGTTCCCAGGCGGTCTCCCATCCAGGTACTAACCAGGCCCGACCCTGCTTAGCTTCCGAGATCAGACGGGATCAGATGCCACAGGGCTACCACTTGCAGGCACAGATAATTCATAGCTGTGACCAATGTGATTTTTTTTCTTGATCACAGTTTTACTTCATTCTTTTAAAAAAAAAGGAATAGACAAATGAAATGGAAAATTAGGGGGCTTTCTTCTTTGTCTTAAATGTTTGTGGCATTTTTTATCTCTAATTTAAAAGCAGAGAGTGGAATATAACTGAAAACATATTCTTTTCACTGACTACATTATTATCCCCACCTAAAAACCAACCAACCAACCAACCAAAACAAACAAACAAAATTTTTTTTAAATGCCACATTTTATTTGGGAGTTAGAAAGAAAGTTGGGTAAAAATCTTCTCTGTCGATAAATGCTACTGATTTTCATGGGATTATTTTACTATTTGAACCTTGGCTTCTCCATCCACATGAGGGTTACTGTAAGGATGATATATATCATTTACATTGTAATGTGTGGGACATTCAGGAAGAAACAAACCAGATTTAGCTTAAAATTGCTATTCGTTTTCTCCATGGGGTAACTTGTTAATAAATATTAATGGGTCTTGAGAAAATGACAACTTAATAAACACAACAGAGTAGTTAAGATAAATGGATCTATGCTTCATATGATTTGGGCCATCCATTGGTTTTTTTAAATTTAGGTTTTACCCACTGAAAGCTGCTTTTATAATCACCCTTGGTTGCTTATAGATAGTAAGCCAGCAACCACACAAGATTCCAGACAGCTTTCTCAAATATATCAGGTTTATTTATTTTTTTTTCCTATTTTCATCCTTCAGTGTCCTAGATTATGTATGGCTACCCTTCTGTGTAAATTCTGCCTCAATAAGAAGCATAGTAAGACTTTTGTTAATTTGAGAATTCAAGCTGTATAGGAATAGCATCACTTTTTTAATCCCTAGGCACTGTGCTTTGCTATGCCTACAATGTGGATAATAACATGTGCCTTATTGCACGCTTCTGAGAAATGCAAGGAGAGTTAATTAGAAAATGTCAAGAAAGCTCTCCAAGATCCTCAGAGGGAAAGATCATCATGTGACTACAATGTATCATTAGAATAAAAATAAAATCATTCCCAATCCCAAAGCTCTTAAAGAGTCTTTACACATTGCTAGTGCATTTAAGAAATAAAATTATAGACTCGCTGAACTGGAAAGGATCTCAAGTTATCATATGATCCATTCTCTGCTTTAGGAATGACTATAGTTCTATCATCCCATATGACTTACTAACCTATTTTTAAGACTTCTAAAGAAAAATATTCTAAAGCTCACTCGATAATTTCTCTCACATACGCAATAATGTACTTTTAGTCAAATTTTTAGGTAACATGAAATCTAATTAAAAAGAATATGGTTCAAAATACAGACTGGAATTTCTTAATCAAGAATTGCTGACCCCCAATTTTTTTTTTTTTTTTTGATACTGGTGGTTGAACCCAGGGCCTCACGCTTACATGCTCTGCAAGTGCTGGACCACTGAGCTGCACCCTCAGCCCATTTTTTTTTTTTTTTAATTTTTTGAGACAGGGTCTTGCTAAGTTACGCAGACTGCCTCTGGTCTCGAATTTACAATCCTCCTGCCTCTGCCTCTCGAGCCGCTGGGATTATAGGCGTGCGCCACTGTGCCTGGCCTCCCCTAATATTTTTCCATAGAGATCTCAGAGATGGGCATTGACCCTAAAATCAGGTTAATGTCTTGATGACAACTTTATTTAAAAGAACTTTCTTATAAAATTTTAAGAATCTCTTTGCTATAGGGAGTAGAAAAAAATGTTCATCTCCTCTATTCTGTTTTCAGTTGCATCTAGATTTATTATATGGTTTATAGACTAAAACCTAGATTTGAAAAAGTCATAATCATAATGGAGCTTAAATATTAGGAAAAAATACTTGAGAGAATTTTATAAAACTAGCACTTGGGCGGGGCTAAACTCAGTTGGTAGAGAGTCTGCTCTGTGTGCTCTGAGGCCCTGGGTTCAATCCCTAGTACCACACAAATGGGAGAAGGACCTGGCAGCCCACTCCTGAGACCATCCCTAAATAATTAGCCACTGGAAGCCCTATGAATAGCAGAGAAGCACTGACATAGTGCCGGGTGTGTCACAGTGTTGGGGAGTGTGTCCTTCTGTGTATTTTTCTTTTTATGAAGTTTAAAGGAATAGAGTTTTTTAGTCAAGCAGCTCATTTGCATATTTCTCCCCAGGCAAATAATATTTTTCCTTTTTTCATCAGGTGCTTAGTGTGCCCCTTTGGTTGTGATCAAACTCCTTTCTACCACTTTCTATTTCTGTGTTGTTCAGACAGTTTTATAATACATTTGAAGTCCAATTTACCCTTGGACCTATTAAGTTTGAGAAATCCATAGCATAAACATGAAGAGATGTAAAACGGTGAGCTGCAAAGAGGTTCAAAACTTATTGAACAAGCGTATGGACTTCCTTAGAATCCTGTACCAGTAACTTTTATTAATTTTATACAGTAACCAATTCAAGGGTGCATAATGGCTATTACTTTTGAATAGTTGAATAAAAACCCAATACTACTAAATGCAGGAGTTTCTTGTTAATATCAACTCTAAGTGGAACATCTGATCCTAACTCTTTACCTTCTGTGTCTACCTGGGATTGTAAGGTCATTTGGCCAGAAAAACCCAGGCATTTATTTGGTTACTTCCATGCACTTTGATCCTCTAGGCAAAGCATTGGAGAGAAAGAAGAAGAACAAGAAGAAAAATACCTTAATTAGAAGCAGCATATCAACAGAAACGCATATGATTTATTGTCAATGATTGGCAACTAAGTTTTTGCTCAAAAGGACATCAAAAGTAAAGTCGAGCTTTTTCCAGTAGCAGTGATTTATACAAACATGAGCTGGGACTTATTTTTAAACATAAAGGTACATGGTCAGAGGTTTTATTCAGGATTGCTATTAAATAAACTCCCCTCAAGGCCTTGTAAAAGATGGTATTTGAATCCTAAGTAGACATATCCCATTTTCCACATTTTGCAAGCCACTGTAGATCTCTCCTTGCCTACATTGGCATGGGAACTGCCCCCTTTTGTATTTCTATTGAGCCCTGTCTCTATAGTAATTGTGAGTTTGGGGGATCATTAAAGTCAGAGTTTTTTAGGGTGTATAAGACCACTTCTGAAGCTGTGTGGCTGATCAACAACTTGTTCTAAAAGGCTTTTGATGTACCCATGGCTCATTAAGTAAAGGTCAAAATTGGACAATGTCCTGTTAATTTCCTTTTGCTAGAGAAATCAATAACTGCATCAACATTCATTAAATTTGACAGAAGCTAAGAAACTTAGATGTGAAATGTAAATCAATACTTATTCCTGATAGGATTAACTTGCTGCACCGAGAGTATAAGACATCAATTTTTTATACACATTGTTCAACCCAGTACTCCAGTCTCACTTTAGGGAGACAGTACTTGGCCTTTTTGGCCTTTAATCTAGATTTGGGGTTTTGTTTGCTGGAGCTGAATATCCTACCCTAAGACAAGTATTACATTTTGTGGGCACATGGTAAATGAGATATTTTCCTTTTGTATTATAAAGTTTGCAGTATGTTAAATAATTCCTTCACCATAAATCTAAGTAATTTCAAGCTTGGGAGTCTGGTTTAATATGTGATTTGCAGATTAGAGTGTTTTACTTTGTTCCATTATACAGTTATTAGAAGGTGTTTTAATACACTACGAATCCCAGGGAAATTTGGAAAAGCTCAACTTATTTACACAAGTGGCTAGGGGTTGTTTGGTGGTTGTTATCGCTAAGATGGTGAGCTGTATGACTTAGCATTTTCATGAACCCTGGTGCTCCTTTGACACCGACATTGATAATTACATCTATATGTTACCACAAGATTCCGAGGCACTTCTTGTAATAAAAATATTATATCATGTGCATGATACTTGCAGCAGTCCATGGATTTTGTTGCATTATGAATTTTTAATGAGAAGTTTTTATATTAGCCCCTGCCTTAGAAATAGACAAAGAGTCTTCAAATATGTCTCATTTGTCTGGAAGTTAGAATATGAAATTATTCCTTCTGCCCTTGAAACAAACGTGGGTTTGTCAAAATTCTCAGTGGAGAACAGATGCCAGCCAACAGCGTGGCCTACGGTTTTACACCTCATCAGTGGCTCCTCACCATCCAGGAATTTCTCTGTAGTATTAGAACTCGTGCTTGTTTTGCAAGATAACTTCTTAAACTGAAAATAAGATTGTGTGATGATCAAATTTAATTCTCTTACCTGTGCTCTGAGGATCAAACTAAAACTGACTTAACGTTGTAAATTTCAGTTTGAGAGTGATCCGTTAAGTAGTCCAGTCGTCAGTTTCCATCTTGATACAAAAATACATTAAAACATACCAGGAGCATATAATTCTAACGGCAAAGTCATTGTTGATGTACTCAGAGGGTGCCAAAAATGCATGCAGATTTTGTTGTTGTTAGGTGCCGTCGAGTTGAGTCCGACTCATAGCGACCCTATGTACAGCAGATCGAAACACTTGCCGATTCTGTGTCAGGCAAACGATCTTACTTATGTTTAAGCCCATTGTTGCAGACACTGTGTCAATCCATCTGGTGGAGGGTTTTCCTCTTTTGCGTTGACCTGCCACTCTCCCAAACATGATGTCCTTCTCCAGGGATTGATCTCTCCTGACTACATGGCCGAAATATGTAAGATGCAGTCTGGCCATTCTTGCTTCCAAGGAGCACTCTGGGTGCACTTCTTCTAGGACAGGTCTGTTGGTTCTTTTGGCAGTCCATGGTATATTCAATAGACATCTCCAGCACCACCATTCAAAAACATCAATTCTTTTTCTGTCTCCCTTGTTCAATGCCCAGCTTTCATAACCAAATGATGTGACTGAAAATACCATGGCATGAGTCAGACGCACCTTCGTCTTCAATGTGACATCTTTGCTTTTCAATACTCTAAAGAGATCATTTGCCACAGCTTTTCCTAGAGCAGTGTGTCTTTTGATTTCTTGGCTGCTGCTTCCACCGGTGTTGATTATAGAGCCAAACAAAGCAAAATCCTGGACATCCTCAATCTTTTCTCCATTTATTGTAAAGTTGCGTGCTGACCCAGTCGTAACGATTTTTGTTTTGTTGATGTTTAGTCGTAACCCATATTAATTTTAGGAAAGGGAAAAATACTATATTAAAATTATAATTCTCCATATAAACCAATAACAAAGAATGGATCGAAGTCTCATTTGATTTCTGCCATTACAAGAGGTGCACAAAGAGATCACCACAGCTTGTTGCTGTGGGAGACCTCCTGGATCTTCCCTTCTGCGTGTCACATACAGTACCATGCCTCTCAGACGTATCACAGATGCGTGCAGTTGTTACTGTGTTGGAGTTCTGTGGCATACTCATGCCTCCACAGTCACTGTTCTTGCACAACATTATAGAATTTCAAATGCCACTTCAAAACGTCAATCAACAACGGCAGTTCAACCATTTTCTGTGGCTGTCTTTCCTGTTGCAGGGTGGTGCTTGCATTCATTTAACACCATCTTTTGAATGAATGTCCTACTCCACATTGCTACCATAACTCAGCATTGAAAGTGACACATTAAGTTGGACATTAAAAATTACTTTAAAAAATCAGCTAGGGATACCTCCCCATGTATGTGTAGTACCATGGGTTCAGCCCCGCCAGTACCAGGGAGGGGAAGCAAAGACAACTGGATACTCTTGGCACCCTTGTCAAAAATTATTTGACTGAGCTGGGCGTGGTGGCGCACGTCTGTAATCCCAGCAGCTTGGGAGGCGGAGCCAGGAGGATCGCAAGTTCGAGACCAGAGGAAGTCTGCATAACTTAGCAAGACCCTGTCTCAGGAAGTAAGGAAAAACAATAAAAGGGCTGAGGGTGCAGCTCAGTGGTCCAGCACTTGCAAAGCATGCAGGCGTGAGGCCCCGGGATCAACCCCCAGTACCACAAAAAATAAATAAAAAATAAATATTTGACTGTATATGTGAGGGTTTGTTTCTGGCCTCTGTGTTCTCTTCCATTGGTCTTTATGTCTGTCTTTATGCTAATATTGTCCTTTTTCAGTTGCTGTACTTTTACAGTAAGGCTGAAAGCCAGGAAGTTTGAATCCTTCATTTTTTTTAATTGTTTGGATTATTCTGAATCACTTAATATTCTAAGTAAAATTTAGAATGGGCTGTTCTGTTTCTGCTAAAAATGTCACTGGGATTGTAATAGGGATCTAAAACTCTTAATTGCTTCGGATAGAATTTACATCTTCAGAAAATTAAGTCTTCAGATCCATAGCATAGAATGTATTTCCTTTTATTTATATCTTTACTTTCTTTTGGCAAGGCTTTATATCTTTCATTGTATAATTCTTTCACCTCCTTGTGTAATTCCTAAGTATTTTATTCTTTTTGATGCTATTGTAAGTGGAATAATTTTCATGATTTCCTTTTCAGATTGTTCATTGTTAGTGTAAAGAAATGGAATTGATGTGTGTTGACTTTGTTTCTTGCTACTTTGCTGAGTTAATTTATTAGTTGTAATAATTTTTATGTGGAATCTTTAGGACTGTCTACATATAAGATCATATCATCTGTGAACAGAGATAACTTTTTTTTTCTAATTTAGATGACCTTGGAGCATTTCTTTTAATGGCTGAATAAAAATCCATTGTATGGAATTACTATTGTTTATTTATGTAGCTATCTATTGGTAGACATTATGGTTTCTTCCAGTTTTGGCCAATTTTGATTACAGCTACCATAGATATTTGTATGCATTGTTTTCTTGGGGCATAAGTTCAGCTTACTGAGATGAAGACCTAGGAGTAAGATTGCTAAATCATATGGTAAACATGTTTAGCTTTGTGCTGCAAAATGGTCTTTCTAAGTGGCTTCACCACTTTGTATTCCCACAAGCAAGTGGATAAGATTCCCATCTATATCTTTATCGCCATTTGGTATTGTCATGTTTTTAGAAAAGACTTTAAGTAGTCTGATAGGTATGTAGCAGTATCTTGTCCTTCTCAATTTGATATT
>VMDO01036065.1:0-15484 GCA_007922755.1 Pedetes capensis
GCCTGGCCCAGACATGGAGGCACCTGTTGTCCTCATGTGTAAAGGATGCTATTGGCCACAGACAGACCACCTATAAAGGATGTCACTAACTGCCAAGCAGGCCACCTGTAAAAGGGTATTGACAACTACCAATCATTCTATTTGCAAAGGATATTATCTTCCCCGGGCAGCACCAACCACTATATCAAGCCATTTGTCTCAAGTGTGAGTTTGGGGGAGCGGCACTAGGAAGCTGAAACCAGGGCCTCCCACATACATTTTAAGTGCTCTGCCACTGAGCTTCCCCCCCACACCCCTTTTTAAAAGTTGAGATAAGGTCTCACTAAATTACACAGACTGCCTCCGGTCTCAAACCTGTAATCTTCCTGCTTCTGCCTCCCAAGCGACTGGGGTTACAGATGGGAACCATCATGCTCATATAGTATGTACCTCTTAATAATGAAACAAAATAAGAATGTTAGGATTCAATTCCTCCCCAACAATATGATATTCTAAAATCAAATATGGTAATTTTCTGGAGGTGCAGCATAGAATGTTCTTCATCCATAGTTAGGGAAATTTATAGTGTCCCTGTTAGCCTTCACTAATGTTAGCTTTTTAAAAGATGATCTTCAATGTATTTTATTCAAAAAGAAAAGTTAGGCAAACAGGAGGAGTTCCAATCTGCAGATACCTTAACAGAAAAGAAGGTGAAAGTTACTCTGTGTTCTTGAACCTAATCCACACTCTTTCAACAGTGTTAGAGAGCCACGAAATCAGACGAGGATCAGAATTGGATTTGTGGAAGAGAGTAGGGTCAAGAGCTCTCAACCTGAGTCCAACTGTCATGTGATTCTGAGCTACATCTGGTTTTGTAGCTCTCTAAAACTGTGGAAAGGGTGCAAAGTAGGTTGGAAATACACAGAAGTAGTCATAGGAATAGCAGCATCAACAACAACATAGAACAGGAGTGATGTTTTTCTCTTTTCTTCCTGATGTGATATTGGGATAAATGATAGGCTATCCACACCAGATTCTTTCCCCTCCTGATGAACACCTTTACTTCATTTCATCTAGAATAGCCAGGGAGACAGAGCAACGGAGGGTCTCTGGAATCTGATGATAGAATTTCAGTCACAGCTCTATCGCCTGGTAGCTTGGGTTTTGTTTTGGTTTGCTTTGCTTTGTTTAACATGACCCTTTTACTTGTATAAATTTCCCCTGTCCTTAGAAATAGAAGGAAACAACACAGCCTGACCAGAAGGTACTGAGGACTAAATTAGAAAAAAAAGTTTCATAATTTGGAACATGCCTGAAACATGAATCAAAGAAAAATAAAATTTACTTTTATGATCCCTTCATTCCTAAAGATGTTAAGATTTAGACTGTTTAATAACATTTTTTTTTAGTACTTGGTTGAACTCAGGGCCTCACATATGCTTTTACAAATGCTCTGTTACTGACCTGCCCCATAAGCCCATGTTTTACTTTTTATTTTGAGACAGGGTCTCACCAAGTCATGGAGGCTGTCTCTGGCCTCTAACTTGCAATCCTCCTGTCTCTGCCTCTTCAGTTGCTGGGATATAGGCATGCACCACTGCTCCTGGCTGTTTAGCAACATTTTATGCTATTTCATTGACACCTTGCAGAGTTAAGATTTACCCCATTCTGTGATCCTAGAATGCAAATTGTTGCCTCTTTTATCAACCGATTGTCAGCGTGAGATTTATGAATCACCTAAGATTCACCCAGATCAGCTATTGTTTTATAATTTAATTTAAAGGCATAATTTTGCTCAGTCTTTATAAAGGAAATAAGAGAATTAGGGAAGCATTACTGGATCTAATATGGAATAAGAATAAGGTATCACGCACTGAACAGTTAGACACCAGAACACATACAATAATTATACAGTGTACTGTTGTAGTGAACGTAAATGATTTGGAACTGGGCCAATAACCTACTTCAAATCTATCCAAATAGACTACTTCAACTGTCCAAATCTATGTTAATTTTCTATCTTTTCATTCATAATTTCTCCTGGTAGACTTCTTTTTATTAAAATTAAGTGCTTTAGTGTTTTTAAGAGTCTATGAAAATGTATATAATATGCCTGAAAATGAATATTCTGCCTGAGGTCATACAGTGAGAAACTGAGAAATACGATGTTTAAACCTGGGAATTTTGACTACAAGCCCAGTAGTTTTTAAATAAACTGTCTTCTCTAATGGAATTACCCTTCAAAAGCCAAATTACTGACTTTGGGGAAATCAAGGTTGTAACAGAATTGGATATTATACACAATGCAGTATTTTGGCTTGCTTAACTTTTTCCATAAATATGTAAATATCTATCTTTCAAAAAGAGGGACTCTGAATATGGTTGTGAGTTAACTTCCCAGTGGTTATTTTATCATATCTTATCTGGGCTCCCCAAATTTTACTAGCATGAGAATCAGTTACTCTTTCTGTGTGTTCAAGCGTGGATGTCTGTGTATGTGCGTATGCTGATCTGTGATGCAAAGGTGAAAATTTAAATGGACTTAAAATCTCCAATTCAAAAATAATAAACTTCTTTGTCTACTTTAAAATTTCAGAGGATGTATTAACTCGAGTTATTTATGGGACAGGATTATTAATACTTCCTTATCCACTTCATTATTCTTTATAATATCCCTTAGTGTCCTTTAAAAACAAACACCCTCTCCACAGATGCCTTTAGAAGTGGACATTTGTGGACAATTTTGAGCTCAATGGTGAAGAGATATACAAATATGCACAGACAAAATTGATTGGTATGTTATTTTATAATTATTATAATTTAATTTAGTTTAATTTGATGTTAGGTACCACAGACTCATATCAGACTCATAGTGACCCCGTGTACAACTGATGAAACTCTCCTCAACACAATGCCATACCTGGCACTATATCAGTGATTCTTTGCTATTCATAGGGTTTTCAGTGGCAGATTGTTTTCTGGGAGTGGGTTGCCGGGTCCTTCTCCTAAGCTTACAGCACCTGGTGTTCTCCCGCAGTCTCTCATCCTCCCATCCAAGTACTAACCAGACCCAACCCTGCTTGGTTTCTCAGATCTTATGGGGTCAGATGCCAGGGCAGTATGGCTTTAGGCTAGTTTAATTTAATTTAATTTAGTTTAATTTTCAGTACTGGAGAACTGAACCCAGTGCCTCACACATGCTAGTCAAGCTCTCCGCCACTGGTCTGCATTCCCAGCCCATTTTTTAAAATTCTTTTTTGTTTTTGAAACAGAGTATGAGTGGCACAGGCTGCCTCTGCCCTGAAATCTGCAATCTGGCCTCAGATGCCTGAGTAGCTGGGATTATAGGTGTGTAGCATGGCCGCTGGCTGATTATCAGTATTTCAGTTCTCATACTTTTTTTTCATGTTTCTTAAAACATTAACTTATACTATTTTTCTCAAAATTACAATTTTAAAAAGAACTTATTACAAATAAATTAAGAATTGGAAAGGAAGAGAAAGGTAAAGAGTTCTAGGAATTAGAGCGGGTTATCTTTACCAGTTTGGAGACCACTGGCAATCTTTGTAAGAAATTCCTAAATAAGGACTTAAAAACATCTAGAGGGAAAGAATCCATGTTTCTCACCACTGATTTAGTCATTCACTCATTCAATCATAATCCCAAGAGCATTTTAGTTATAGCTACTAGGCTGATATTTCCTAAAAAAAAAAAAATAGGTCACAATAATAAATAAGATAAACCTGTCCTATGCGAACTCACAGTTTGTGGAGAGAGGAGTTGACAGGTACAACCTCGTGTGTGGTAGTATTTAAGTCATTATAGACTGAGTGAGGACCACATTAGAGAGAACTTAGATTTTGGCAAGGGTTGTGAGCTCATGGTAGGAAAAACTTTTGTTAATAGTGGGATGCTGTGTTTTTACTACATTGAGAAGGAGACATGACATCTGAATATTGTTGACACACCCCAATTCGTATGTTTAAACCTTAACCCCATAACAATGATATTAAAAGATAAAATGGACCTTCAAGTGACAGGATTAGATAATGAGGGCAAAGCCTTTATGAATAAATTTGTGCTACTATAAAAGTAGGCCCAGAGAGAACTTTGCCCCTTTCTACACTATGAAGCCTGCAGCCATAGCTCTGTGGCATCCGATCCCGTCAGATCTTGGAAGCTAAGCAGGGTCAGGCCTGGTTAGTACCAGGATGGGAGACCACCTGGGAACACCAGAAGCTGTAGGCTTGGGAGAAGGACCTGGCAACCCCCTCCCAAAAATCAATCTGCCATTGAAAACCCTATGAACAGCAGAGAAGCACTGACAATAATGTTTCCCCTGTTGTACAGAGGGTCGCTATGAGTCGGATACTGACTCGATGGCACCTAACAACAACAACAATGCTATGAAGGCACACAGAGGATGTGCCACCAGTGAGTAAGTGGGCCCTGCAGGCAGTGGATCTGCAGCTCCTTGATCTTGAGTGTCCCAGCATTCAGTCATGTGGGAAATGAATTTCTGTTATTCATAAACCACTCTGTCTTTGGCATTTTGTTATCTCAGCCCAAGCACATTATTGTTGTTGTTGTTAGGTGCCGTTGAGTCGGTATCCAACTCATAGCGACCCTTGTAGGGTTTTCAATGGGCTGAGTGCTTCGGGATTGCCTTGGGAGTGGATTGCCAGGTCCTTCTCCCATTTTTGCGGTACTGGGAATAGAACTCGGGGCCTCAGAGACTGCAGCGCAGCGCTCTACCCACTGAGCTAAATCCCAGCCCCCAAGCACATTAAGGCAATACCAAATAATCTTCTTCCTCACTTAAACAATATTGTCTAAAAAGTTCTTCTGTATCTAAGAATCTAGCACCAAAAGTCAAATGGCCTAAGGTGAGCAGAAGTCTGGCTAATTCATGGCTCAGAACAGTAACAATTTGAGCAAGTCAAAGATTTTTGGCCATAGGCCCTCTGCTTCCCAATCGTCTCTCTTCTGCATTAGAATATATTGCAAAATTATTTAACCGTTTTCAATATTTATTCTTATGCCAGTCACTGTGCTAAAATGTTGGAATATATTGTTCCCTCTTACTTTCCCACCAACATCAGTTTTAGATGTAACTATTATTCTTATTTTAAATAAATTAAATAAGTCATTAGAGAGTTAAGTAACTTACTGAGTTTCATTATTAGTAGCTTAAAAAGCCTAGATTTAAACACAGTTGGGTTTAAGCCCTCTGTCTTAAAGCACTACATGGACAGGGGATAAGGCTCAGTGATGGAGGACTTGCTTTTCATATGCAAGGCCCTGGGTTTCATCCCCAGAACCACAAAACCATGGCATAGTATCCCCCAAACCATAGGGTATGCCATTTCTCTTCATAACAACATGATATTGGCCAGCTTTTAGTCTTTTATCTAAAAATACATTCGGCATGAAGTAATAGATTATAAATGATTAACATTGTCCATTTTAATTTTTCATCCTGGCTTAATGAGGTTTAGAAGGCAAAGTACCTAGTAAGTCACAAACAGAAGGATAATCAATAAACATAGGTATAATATTTACAATAATGGAAGACCACAGCCATCATTTTTATTTTAATCTAATATTTATTTCTCATTAATGAGTCTAAAGCACTGTTTATATTTACTATTTAGGTAAATTTAAAAATTGTACTATTTTAGGAGTGATAAAATTATCTACTCAAAATATATTTTCATAAGCTTACCTGTTCATTTTAAGATATATTTTTGCTTTATAGGTTTAGGTCAAAAGGTTTAAGGTTGACTATAAAAATCATAGCAATTAATTATTTTGTGAATGAACATTATGTAACTGGCTGATGTCTGGTGCAGAGTTTAATGTAATAGTTCTGTTTCTATTTATGATTATTGAGTTTCCAAATGTGGTTGGGCTGCATTGAGTCATCCACACTTCATCTGAGATCCATGTCCAATCCCCATTTACACACTGGTAAAGCATGTCCATCTTTCTATGTGCAGAGACAGAGATCAGAATCCAGGAAGCTACAAAAGAGAGAATCTGTGGTATAGAATAATAGAGAGGAGGGAAATTCATAAATAAATATTGATAGGAATAATAGCATTTTCAGGCTTATGGTTGCATGTTCCCAATTAATTATAATCATTATTTTGTGTGATGCAGGGTTTCAGACCCAACGTCTCATGTGCTAGGCAGGCATTTGGCCAAGTGAGCTACACCCTCAGCCCCTAGTCATTATTCTGAACAAAAATAACTATTATGTCTAAACACTATATTCCAAGCAGTGCCACTCTGATAATTTAAGAGATTGTGCATTAATCGCCTAGGGCATACATCTATTAATAAGCATAAATTCAAATATATTTTACTTTTTTTAAGTAGAAGAAGGAGAGAGTTTATGAAGAGAAATGGGAAACATTACACTCTCTGAGAAAGTCCACAGAGGGGGCTGCTGGAAAGACAGTCAACGACTTAGTGGTTGAAGGTGAGTTCTTCTGAGGTCCCCAGATAACATTAGGATGGGCAAGAGCAGAACCATTCCTCTTTGGATTCCTTGCTGGATGTGGATAGGGCATGAGCCTCCCCATGACCTCTGTTGTAGGATGTCTCACAGCTTGTGAGGAGCTTCCTGGAATGTGGCTCTGCGCTTTCGTTCCCAGGGATGGGGGACATATTCCCTGCTACTCATTTCTCACTGCTCCCTCACATTCCCCCCAAGAAGAACTGGAAATAATTAAAATCTTTTATGATGAGGGAAGTCAAGTCACATCTGGCTACTGTCTGGGGGAATTGGACATAGGCCTAAGGGGTAAGGATGTCTACCTGGCTGTTAGCAAGGGAAAGGATACCAAGAGCCCTCAGTCTGGAGCAGAAGCAGTGCATGAGCTGGTTGGAAGGGGCTGATTTCCTGGGCATCACTGTTGGGAGTTTGATTGCCTGCAGCCTTTGTTGTTGTTGTTGTTAGGTGCCCACGAGTCGGTATCTGACTCATAGCAACCCTCATAGGGTTTTCAATGGCTGATTGTTTTGGGATTGCCTTGGGAGTGGATTGCCACGTCCTTCTCCCATTTCTGTGGTGCTGGGAATTGAAATCCGGACCTCAGAGACTGCAGCACAGTGCTCTACCAACTGAGCTAAATCCCAGCCCTTGCCTGCATCCTGGAAGATACAAATTGTGCCAGGAGGTTATGTATGTCTGGGCTGGAGCTATAGGGCAAGATTAGAAATGAGAAGGGAGCTGAGGACTGAAATCCATCCACAGAAATGACCTAGGATTTGTCACAGGCAGGAAGTCTGTTTTGGAGAAGGAAGTCCACCATCGGACACCTGCACAGGCTGCAGTGAGGCGTGGGTGGATTCAACAAGACAGCTTCAAGTTTCTGAAAAGTAACCTAGGCCACCATTGTCACTGTGCACACACATCGGAGGCATCGTCCACAGCCAAGCCACTGGGAGGTCAATAACACATGAAGTCCACCAAAAGTACGCAACTAAAAGCAAGCGAACTTGTGAGTGTATTCAGATTTTCCCTCGGGTTGGTCGAGACTGGCACCTAGCAAAAGCATTTTAACCTCATATTCAATAGTTTCCTTAACAGTAAAATTGTTGCAGGTAAAGAGATTGTCCAATTAAGAGACTATTTTCTTTTTTCAAGTTATTCAAGATTTTCAAACTACGGATTAATACATCTTCTAACATTAGTCACCCTTCCAAGATATCTTTCAGTTGAAGTTTTCAGTGTTAAAAGAAAAGCTCAAAGACTGCTTTTTTCATATCTTCATAAATTCCCCCAATTTCAAAGTGGTATCTTCCATATTTCAATTCCAACTGCCATGTTACAAAATTTTCTAATGACATATTTAACTTAGAAATGAATGCTGTGAGTTGCTCTGTTTTCTCACTTTCATGACAAACAGCTTATTGAAAAATGGAAGAGTGACCCAAATATTCACCTTCCACAATGCCTCATACACTTAGCTGTTCAGTAAACATTCATTGAGCAGATTAATGAATCCACACATATTTATATGTGGTGTCTACAGACACTGTTTTTGTTTTTTAATCCTCCAGAGAAAACTAGTGATGATTAGGAATAATTTGTTTCTTTCTATTGCTCATATGTATGCTATACAAAGCAATAATTTAAAATATGCATGTTTTGAAATAAAATTACTTGCTTTTAACTAGATATTGATCTAAATAACTTAATGCATGAAAATTACTTGTAATATTTCTTAAAACCATATTACCATACACAAGGGATTTCTTAACTTCAAGAATAATAAATACATTATTCACAGATGCTTAATAGCCATCAAGATGCTTAGATCAATGGGGATAGCAAGAGAAACAATGAGGATTGCTTCAAAATAGCAAAAGCACAAATTAAAACTAGACAGAGGAAAAGAACAGTTAGAAAGGTTAATTTGTATTAATTATAATTAAAAGTAATTTTCAAAATATCTCATACTTGGAAAGACCCAGGCATAGACAAATCAGAACAGAGACTGACCATAGCACTGAATCAGGATTGTGGAGACTTTTTGTGCCAGGTATTACTATTTTGACTTTTAGAGGTGAGCAGATGCATATTTAATCCAAATTTAACCCATGAGAAAGCACAGTAATCAAGCCAGTGGATTTTCATCCTCTGGCAAAAACACATTTCAGTATTTGGATAACTCATATAACTGCACTAGTAGATATGGGTTGAGTTGTTATTGTTAGGTACAGTCAAGCCAGGTCCAACTCACAACAACCCTGTGTACAACAGAACAAAACAACTCCCTGACACTGTGCTGTGTACTGCACTATCTCAGTGCTTCTCTGCTA
This sequence comes from Pedetes capensis, assembly GCA_007922755.1. Classification (NCBI taxonomy): domain Eukaryota; kingdom Metazoa; phylum Chordata; class Mammalia; order Rodentia; family Pedetidae; genus Pedetes; species Pedetes capensis. The sequence continues at coordinate 8,812 of VMDO01036065.1, forward strand.
TTCATAGGGTTTTCAATGTCTGATTGTTTGGGGAGTGAGCTACCAGGAACTTCTCCCATTTTTGTGGTGCTGGAGATTGAACCCAGGGCCTCAGAATGCAGAACAAAACTCTACCACGTGAGCTAAACCCTACAAACATGCTCATTATGATTAAGAACTATAAAACCTTGATGAGATGAAATAAATGTACAACACAAAATGGAATTGTCTATATTTTACTACCACTTTGTTTAACACTGATGAGGTTTCTTAAGTGTATTTATATAGTCAGCTAGTGAAATGTTCTGGAGATCCATGTGTAATCTTTCATATCTGGAAACTCAGCTGGAGTTTGGTGTCATCTTATGGCTGTAGATTGCTTTGGCTTCCATACTGTTGAAAAAGTTTCTGTAGTCAGTGTCTGCCTAGGACTTGAGGAACCTGGTAACTAGTCCAGGAATCTTCCTGTTGCTGGCAATTCTTTTCTTCCATGCTATCTTGAAGGATCAGCTCAAGGTACAGACATAGATACTCATCTTCTTCCTTCCATATTCCCAGGATGAATTTGCTTCCCCATCCTCTATTTCTTCTTAAGTCTTCTCCCCTCTGAGACAACATAAACATCAGTCATCACTTTTCACAGTGGAGTCTGGTCATGGAATGGAAGTCAGTCAAGAGTAGCTTTCTGTCCACATTCATATTACCATGGGCATAAAGAGAAATAGTAAGCTGGGCTTCCTATGTAAATAATACACTTATTTAAAAACTAACCTGACATTGAGCATGGGTAAAAAGGACCCTGGTATTCTTGTCCCTCTCTTACTAACTAGCATCATGGATATGTTAATACATTTAAAATCCAATTACTTTAACTTCCTCACTTATAATCATAAAAGATCTGAGGAAGAAAATCTCCAAAATCTCTCTTAGGCACTAAAATATTATTATTTATACTACTGTTGCTGTGACAAGTCCCCATTCCAGGTTACCTTAACTGCACAAGATGCTAACTGCATTTTCAGTGAAGTCAAGTAAACAAATTTATATGGAGTCTTCCTCTAGTTTAATAATTTAAAAATATGCACTCTTGCCATTACATGTAATTTGCAAAGATTTTACTTTTGTTATCATTTTATAAATTGTATCCAGTAAAATCAATGTAAGCCCTTCTGCTAACCTTCAAATATCCAAGAAGAAATCCAACTAAAAGTTATACCCACATGTTACTTTTGATTAATCTAGGACTTTTTCATTATACTTTTTTTAACCAGTTATTAATCTCACTAGATTTTAGTTTGTCATATTATTGCCCAGAAAGAGTGATATTTCCTAGCTTCTCTAAGATATAGATATGGCCAATGAAAGAGAAGCCAGTATTGTCCAGGAAACTTCTAGATGTGACTTTGATGTTACAGAAGCACATCTTTTTCCTCTCCTTTACCATCTCTGCTGGAAGAAATGCAGACATTTGCTGGAACTTCCTTAGATCATCTGTATGAGGGTGACAGCCTGGGAGAATTGAACAGCAGATGAGGGAAGACAGGGTCTTTAACGAAGGTATAAAATCCCCTATTATCCTTGGGCTTAACACATGTGAGAGAATAAACTTGGCATACTGATGTCACTTTTCAGTCATTTTTATGAACCGGGCAGAGATGAAGTCATGGGTACGGTATAAGTGGAGCAAATTACAGTTTGTGTATGCAAGTACTGCATGGAATTAACAGCATGATATAATCCACAGTAAATATCAGTGAAAGTGGACTTCAGGGGTGGGGACGCAGCAGCCTCCTGGAGATCTTCTTCTAAGGGGGGTTGGGAACCAATCCTTGGCCCTGGCCGATACCCTGCACTAGGCCAGCTTTGCCGCACACACAGATACTAAACACAATTCACTGGGGACCCTCAGGTGAGGGGCACCTACTCCTGCGGCCCATGGGACCCCAGAGGAGATAGGAGAAAGGAGAAGCCTCAGGTGCTTTTGCCTTCCAGGAGCAAACACCTGTGTTGGTCGTCTTGGTGGTCACGAGGAGACAGCTGTTGCTTTGTCTGTGATTAAAAGGAGAGCAGGTTCTTTTCTTATTGATGATTGCAATGGGAAAGGGTTCTTTCCTCACCAAAGGTCCGGGGGAGAGCAGCGGGAGAAGTGTTTCCTCATCAGTGGTCCAGGCAGGAACGGGCGAGAAGGCCTTGCTTAGCTGGTGGTGTGGGCGAAGAAGAGAAGAGGCCGAAAAGGCCTAAATGGCCTAAAAGGATCAAGCTGCCATAGCACAGCTCTTTATATAGCTTGCCCACAGAATGGCCTGAACCAATCAGCTTTCAGTCCAATTGTCCAATCAGGAAGGGTTTTGTACAATCGTGCAACCAAGTTACTTTCATTTTCCCTAGATTTCTAATTTACAAAACCAGATATTCAAAAGCTGTTTTCCCAGTTTGGGAGTTTTTGCCAATTTCCTCTCAATTTTTCCCTACACTTTCCAAATTTAGGTTTTACTTCTTGGATATTTGTATCTTTTTACTTATGTTGCAAGTCATTTTAAAATGACATTTACATTGTTATAAACTTGTTTTATCTTAATGTGTATAATAGCTTCACAGTAACAATACCAGCATTATTACTAAGAATAAAGTTGCGCCGCGCGCGCACATGCACAGACACATGCCAGGTGCTGTGATTCACACGTGTGATCTCAGTAACTTTGGAGGCATTTGAATACTTAGTCATGAAGCCATCTCAAGGGTCTCACCCAAACTCCAATGTAGCTGAACCTCACAAATTATATGTTACTCATCAGAAACAGGTTATCAGTAAGCAATATAGACAAGATATACACATCCTTTTTTAATACATAGTACTTACCCTGAACACAGTATATGTCTATAAATTCCTTAAATGATGGATGAAGGATTTGAACTAAACTATGTGTGAGTGTGTGTGTGTGTATACACACACATATATACACACACACATAGTTCTCTGTGTGTGTGTGAGCACACATATACATACACACACACACATAGTCCTCTGTGTGTGTGTGTTTATGTGTGTGTGTGTGTGTGTGTGTGTGTGTGTGTGTGTTAGGTGCAGTCCAGTCAGGTCCAGCTCATAGCGACCCTATGTACAAAAGAACAAAACACTCCCTGACACTGTGCCACACTGGCACTACAGCACTATGTCAGTGCGGCTCTGCTATTCACAGGATTTTCAATAGCTGATTATTTCAGAAGTGGGCTGCCAGGTCCTTCTACCATTTTTATGGTGTTAGGGATTGACACCAGAGCCTCAGAGAGCATAGAACAGCCCTCTACCAACTGAGCTAAACCCTAGCCCTACGTGTGTGTGTGTGTTTTGTGCTTGTGTGCATGATCCAAGATTTCAAAGATCAAAGTTGTACTATATTGGTAAGTAAATGGTAGATATTTATTTCTACTTTAATGGGAAATTTGTACATCTATTTTAAAAACAATATGCTGTTAAAGAGGCAGGCACCATTAAAATAATTTTAAAAACTCAAGAAATTATTAAGTCTATAAGGCGGGGAAAAAGCAGCAGAATGCCTACAACTGGATCACTGTATCTTGGGAAAGTACGATTTTTTACTTGGGAAAGTATCTTGTCTTTAAAGGGGAAAAAGAGGAACTGAAGTGATTTGAAAACATGGTTTACTCTTACTATCAGAAGAAAAATGTGAGCAAATGAAAGCAAAATAAAGAATGGGTATATAGGTAAGTTGGATATAGAAAGAGATTTCCCAGGAGAGGCTGAAATTTTGCAGGAGAAGTAAATATACATGAGAAGGAAATGGAAGTTTAAAAGCCAGATAAAGTAGATTTTTGAAAATATGAAGAAACACCTCAAATCTAATTGCTCTTAAGAATAGGACTCAGAAAAGGGGAAGAAACTTTAGTTATTAGAACACAGTGTGATGACTAACAGGAACCTGACGAGGCTGATAAAGTTCATTAAAAAGAAACCTCGAGATGACCCTCTCAGGAAGGCGGTGTTCTGAACTCTTGAGATATGACCTTTTAAGCCATGTCCTTGTTAGGTGCCCTCCAGTAGGGTCTGACTCACAGCGACCCCTCTGGTGGTCAGGCTTGTCCCCTGACCAAGAAAACAAAGCAAAACAACAGGAGGCATGGGTTGGTAAAGGAAAATGGGTTTATTTACAGCTTGGCCAGAGCTGAGGAGAGAAACTGTGTTTCTCTTTGCCTTTCCTGGTAGCATTACAATCCATAGGAAAGATGAAGTAAAGCCAGGAAACGCCATGCGGAGACTTGGCTGTGAGAAGTCACCAGAGCTATGAGACACAAGTCTTCTGGAGAGAGCTGCTTTCTGGCTGTTCTTAACCCCAACATGGAGTTTCCTGGAAACATTTTCTTCTCTATGGTCCACTCCTTAAGAGGCTTCTGATACATTGTTACAAGTCATTTCTTTGTTAGAAGAGAAAAATCTCATTTAAGGTTTCATCACTTGTAGATGTTCCTTGTTTGCAGCCACAGCACCCTTAGCATCAGATCCCCCCTGATCTCAGGGGCTAAGTAGGGTCGTCCTGGTTAGTCCTTGGATGGGAGACTTCCTGGGAACACCAGGTGCTGTAGACTAGAGAGAAGGACCTCAGCCCACTCCCAAAACCATCCTCACTTGACTTGGTCTGCTTCTCTGGGCTTTGGCCCCTCGGATCCCCTCTTCCCTGCTGTCCTGCCTGGCTGCTACCTAGCCCCAGCATGGTTTTCTCCACTCAGCCTACTTCCCATATACATCTTTGAATATCCATTCTATTCCTAGGCAATACTAGATCCTGACTTGCTGCAACCATGGTTTTGATTAGGGGAGAAATTGGAGGATTGGGGATTGGGCTTACTAATTCATGAAAAGCAGGTCTACTGCTGTGGGCATTTGGTGAGACTCATGAACTATTCTGAATCTTCACATAGTAAAGCACATTGGACTTTGAAAGTGTAGATTCAAAACTCTGGTGGATGACAATACTTTTATTCTTGCCAAGTATTAAGATTCCCCATCACTAAGAATAGGCCGAGGTTTACCTTAGTTGGTAGAGCGCTGCTCTGCTTTTTCTGAGGCCCTGGGTTGGAGCCTCAGTACTGTATAAATGAGAGAAGGATGTGGCAATCCACTTCTGAAACAATCTTGAAACAGCCGTTGAAATGCCTATGGGGGTCTCACGGCATTTAACAACAACAACAACAACAACAACAACAATCACTTAGAGGGAATAGCAAGAAATTGTAAATATGTACACATATAAATATTCCTGTTTATTATGAAGGGTAATATTCCTTGTGGCTTTAATTTATTTGGACTCTTGGAATTTTAATTTCTTCCCATGAGGTTCATACTAGGTAAAATTAATAGACAATTTGAGGAAATCTATAATTTTACTGGGGCTTTTGATGCTGATATTTAATCTTATTAAAAAATGTCTATTAAATAATTATGTACAATGCAGCCTTGTTGGGGATTTTAAAGTAATATTTCCCAGCTAGGGTCCCTCATGACAGCCTGAGGGGCTGACACCTAGTTGACCCCAGAGCTCATCTCACTCCCTCAAAACAGCCCCTCCCATCGAGTGAGCAAAGATGGCCCCCGGCCAGCTTGACCAGCCATAACCACCTTAATTTTGATTGGCTCCCTACACCACCTTGCAGGCAGTAACTGTCTCTATTTGGCAGTTATGTCCGTTTGCCCACTGTACCGGCCAGCGGTGTGCCCTGATTGGCTGAACCCCACTATGTGACCCCTCCAGGACCCTATAAAAGCAGGGCTCCTGGACCCCATCAGAAACCTATGATCCCTGTAGCACCACTGATCCTGACCTCTCTGACCATCTCCTGAACCTCATCACCTGGACCAGCGCTCCCTACTCCAGCAAGACCTACAAGCAAGCCGGTGAGTTCAAGCCCAGGGGCCCCGAAGAGCCGAAGTCATCTAGCAAGCCACGAAGATCCTCCCAACTCCTCCCATCCTTGGGAAGGAGGGGGGTAAAGAAGGTGAGGCGCGAGAGTCAAGACCATCGGACCTCAACTGAACACCAGCAGCTGTGGCTGTGCCTTTAAGGCTGAGCTGTACCAGCACTTAACCTGCAGCATTCCATGCTGCAGGCCTAGAGCCAGCACTTAAAGGGGTAGAGCCTTGCTCTACAGGGGCTGCTTGCTCCTTGCTCTCCAGCAGGGGAGCACCCTAATAAACCTTACCTATCCTTCCCTAACCATCTGAAGGTCTCCCGAGGTCCTTCTTTCCCGACATTGGCCACGTTGGTATGTTGAGGGTTTGGCCCTAACTTTAGCCGGGCTAGAGCAAAAACCCCGACACAGCCTGATGTAATTTAGGACAGAACATAGAATAAGGAATAGATTCAGACTAGGGTACAGAATTGCCAGTGTTGGGATTCCCAGGGGGGTAGAGAGTACCCCAAACATGGCCAGTCCCAGGAGTTCATCTAGCCCACTTGGAATCCTGCGGGACAACATAGGAACGGGTCACCTTTGCCATACGTCCAGGTATCTCACTCTTCTCCCCACCCACTGAGTTGGCCAAGATGGCACCCAAGGTCTGGTAGCATCTAAAGCCTCCCTGGTGCCTGATCGGTCATTTCTAATCCAACCCTGTTCCCCCGATTGGCTGGCTATCAGCTAAATAAACTCCAGAGTTCAGAGTTCAGCAGCCATTCTG
>VMDO01036066.1:0-15487 GCA_007922755.1 Pedetes capensis
CTTTATATATATATATATATCACATAAAACACCCATATACTTAAATATATTCATAGAATTGTGATACTTGATATTTAAAAAAATACGCTTTCATTTCATTTTGACTTTTCTAGTTTGCAGTGAAATTTTAGAGTAGTTGTATTTCATTCTAATATTAATCTGTTACTATAAAACCATTGCATTTAGAATTTACAGAAAAAAATGGATGGAAGTAAAGTCATTTTAAGTGAAATAAGCCAGACCTTGAAAGATAAATATCACTTATTTTCTGTCATATGTGGATGTTAGATTTTAATATATATTTATTATTAAAACATGTAGGTCATAAAAGTAGAAGGGATCTAGGTAGGGAAATATAATGGATTAAAAATAAGGAGGAGGGGGCAAGAAGAAAGGGTAATGGGAGAAAAGAAAGGAAATATCACATATGTTGCCTTTATGGCAAAATCAGGATAGACATATATAGATAGATATACTCACAGAAAAGACATACAAATAGAAGGGAGACCACTGGTGGGGAGGAGGGGATGGGACGAGAGCCATGAGAGGGTAAGGGTGAAGTGACCATGAGCAATGCAGAATGAAATATATGTATGGAAAAGTCATAATGAGACCCACTAAATAACACATTAAAAATTACCAATAAGAATACAAAATAAATAAATGGAATTTGCATTGTTTTAAATCTCATTTCAATACTAAAAATTACTTCAAAGTGAGTAGAAGTTTTGTAATCAGATTTTAAATTAAAATACCATATTTCTGAAGTAAGATACTTTTAGACATCTAATTCACTCATTTTGGGGCCTACAGGAAAAATACAGTCCACAACCATACCACCCTGGCACCCAATCCTGTCTGATCTTGGAATCTAAGCAGAGTTGGCTTTGTTAGGCCCTGGATGGGAAGCCATCTGGGTATACCAGGTGATGTAGGCTTGGGAGAAGGACGTGGCAGCCCACTCCCAAGACAATAAGCCATCCAAATTCCTATGAGTGACAGAGAAGCACTGACAATAGTGCTGGGCATGGCACAGTGTTAGGCAGTGTTTCATTCTGTTGTACGTAGAGTCACTATGAGTCAGACCTGACTTGACAGCACCTAACAACAAATGGAAAAATGCTAGTTTCTCAGAGTATATAATACTTTATTCATCTTTTCTAAAAATGAAGAAGAAAACATACTGTTATTCATGTTATTCTCATCATTTCTAAAATAATATTTATAATACTTGCACTTAAATTCACATAAAAGCATGTTATGACCATTCAAATAAAAGTCCTTGGAATTAAAAAGAGCCAGGTGTGGTATCAAAAGACTTTACATATTTGTTTATGTTTTGGGCTGCTGTTGCAGAAAAAAATATTGTTAATTTAGGAACTAAAGATGACATAGAAGAAAGGCAATACAGAAGAAAATTCTGCCTATATTACTGAAAAGTCCTGAATCAGATTTGATAAATCAGTCCTGTTCATTATTCTCTTGCATGCAGTTGGGGAAAAGTCTCCTTGCACTATAGGCAACTGTTTCACTAGGAGTAGATATAAAAGTTATCATAAATTGGGTGTCATGTTGTATGCCTGTATTCCCAACGACTGGGGATGCTGAAGCAGAAAGATCATGAGTTTGAGGCCAGAGGCAGCCTGTGTGATTTAGTGATACCCTGTCTCAATACAAAAAGTAAGAAAAAAAAATGGTCTGGGGGTGCAGCCTAGTGGTAGAGTCCTTGCAAAGTATGTGCAATGCCCTGGCTTCAACCCCCCCACACACACAAAAAAAGAATCCTCAAAATCCTCAAATCAGGTTCGAACTGATATACTTTTATGTATATATATATATATGTATATATACATATATGTGTATATATATAATGTACACATACACATACACACATATATATGTATATATATATGGCATTTTGGTTGCAGAAATAGTTTATTAAATTTGAATCACATTATTACAATGTACAGATTGATAAGTGTATTTTTTAAATGTTGGGCATTATAAATTGAAAACATTCACTAAAGAGCCATCAAAGTAAAATACAACAAATCTATGTTAAAAATAACTGATAGGAATTTTTGTCCCTTCCTAATATGTTCCCTGCCATTGAAAATATGGTTAGAAATAAGAATTCTTCAATAATGATAAAGGAACCCCCAGGCCATTCCTGTCTGTTGCAGGCATGCCAGTTGTAACTTGAGACTAAAAATTTATTTTACATGACATGCCATTATCAATTCAGAAAAGTATTTCTGGAAAGTGAAAGAGGAAGTGAGTGCTTTGCCAGCCAATCACTAGACTAGGTTATCTTATTATGCTACTTGTTCTCCAGATTATTTTTAAAATACCAATAATAATACAACTTGATATTTTCCTCAAGGAAGTGTATAGCACAAGAATTGACAACTCACAAGTGTATATGAGCTTGAATTAATAAATTCCAAGTTTTTCAGGCCAAGTGAGATTTAATATCCTATTCAATTTTGCTGTAAATATTTTATTAGATCATTTATTAGTGGGATATGTTAGGTAACATTTAGAAACTTATTTATTATCATTTCAAAAGCTATATACAATGATTGTTATCATTTAGTTAATTAGAATGAGTTCCTTAGAACCAAACAGCCTTGGATTCAGAGTTCTATTCTGCCACATTTTGTTTTGTGTTCTTAGGCCAATATGGAGACAATAGTCTCTGCCTCAGCTTCACTATTTGAGTGATGGAAAAAGTAAAATCTACTACATGACAGCCTGCAGCTGTGGCACTGTGGTGTCAGATCTCGGAAGCTAAGCAGGGTAGGGCCTGGTTAGTACTTGTATGGGAGACTGTCTGGGAACACTAGGGAACATTTGTTGAAAAGGCTATTCTTTCTCCAATTTACCTGCTTTGCTCCCTTATTGAAAATCAGGTGGCTATAGATGCATTTTGGGAGAAGGACCAAGCAACCCACTCCCAAAAATCAATCTGCCATTGATAACCCTATGAATAGCAGAGAAGCATTGACAATAGTGTTTCATCTGTTGTACATAGGGTCACTATGAGTCACACACCCACTGGATGGCACCTAACAACAACAACAAGTACATGACAGTGTTTTGAGATTTATGCTATTTTAAATATGGAAATGTTTAAGGTGCTTCCATAATAATGTCCCCAATACAATTTTAGGAAATCAGGCAAACACAAAAGTGTTAATAGAGGTTAAGATGTATTTTCACCACTATCCCTAACTGTATTGTTGTTGTTAAGTGCCGTCAAATTGATTCTGACTCATAGCAACCCTATATACCTATTCATGGGGCTGGGATTTAGCTCAGTTGGTAGAGTGCCGCTCTGCAGTCTCTGAGGTCCCAAGTTCAATTCCCAGCACCATAAAAATGGGAGAAGGATGTGGCAACCCACTCCCAAAGCAATCCCCAAAAAACAATCTGCCATTGAAAACCCTATGAGGGTCGCTATGAATCGGACACGACTCGACGACACCTAACAACAACAACAATACCTATTCATAAGGTATTCAATGGCTGATTATTTCAGGATTGCTTTGAAAGTGGATTGCTATGTCTTTCTTCCACTTTTGTGGTACTGGGGACCAAACTAGGGTCTCAGAGAGAACAGAGCAGCTCTCTACTAATTGAGCTAAACCTCAGCCCATTCCAAACTATAGTGTTATCCTTTTCTATAGCACCTCCACACAAATGTAGAGTATACATATTTGTTTACACACAATTCTAATTATGCAATTAGAATACTTGCAATTTGCTTTGTCTGTTTCATTTTATTTACTTTGAACATAAAAGTCAAAATAAATATTTTAATGTAATTAAATGGCTTTAAATAATTTTAATGGATATAATTCAATTAATGGGTATTATTTACTTAACTATTCCATCATTATTGATCACTAGATTCTTATTAGCACAGTAATAAAAGCATTATAATAAAAAGTTTTCTACATATCTTTGTTCTCCATCTTATTAGGGGCTGCTATCAACAAATATTACTAGAAAAAGAAAGTGGAAAAAATGAAAGCTCTATCTTTCCAAATTGCCTTCCCAAAGACAATATAAATTTATGTAAGTATCTTATGAGACTCTTTTCCCCACCATATCAAACTGTCTATTCAGTTTTTTTCATATTTTCCAATTTCATGATATCCATTAAAATTTGACATTTCTTAGTTTGGAAAGTATAAAACCATTATTTGCTTATTGACCATTTGTATTTCTTCCTCAGTAAAATACCTAAGTGCTTTGGACAATATTTCTATTGCAGAATTAATGACTTGTTTAATTGACCTCAAAGTGATCTTTGAGTAACATTATTTGTTGCAAGCATGATTTATCATTTTGTCATTTGATTTATACATGTGGTTTGAATTATTGCTATGTAACATTTAACACGTGCATTTATATGTATACAACTTTCCCCTGCAAATTCAACAGTGGCTCAATGTACCTAGAGGTATGTGCCCTTTTCTTAAATATATTGATATTCACCTATTGTTGTTAGGTACTCTCAAGTCGGTGTCCAACTTATGAAGACCCTATGTACAACAGATGAAACACAATTGTCTTGCTTCTCTGCTATTCATTGGATTTTCAATGGCTGATTATCTTTTGGAAGTGGATTGCCAGGTCCTTCTCCAAAGTGTACAGTGCTTGGTGTTGCCAGGTGGTCTCCCATACATGTACTAACCAGCCCTGACCCTACTTAGCTTCGGAGATCTGACAGGATTAGATGCCACAGTGGTACAGCTGCAGACATTCACCTATTATTTCTTCTATATTTTTGGAATTATTTAAGTTTTTACAACCAATGTCTTACCACATCTGTACATTATTTCTAAGTAAAGTATATAATAAAGTCTAGTTTTGTTCCAGAGCAACTAACCCAATATTTTTAAAATAGTTTAAATAATAAGGATTTATGTCACTGACTTGTAACATAACATTTTTATCATAGCAAAGAGTTATCTATGTTGAAATCAGATTACCAGTGTTCTATTGAACCTCTTAGTAATTCTTGAAACATGACTATACTCCTGAGATTTTTGTTGGTAAATATTTAAAATTGTAGTACTTTGCATATTCTCTCTACAATTGTTTTCACATATTGAGTATGACTCTTTCAAATTACTACTGTCAGTTGACAAATAAATCCAGTTAGGGCTTTGTTTGGAATTGTACTAAAATTAAAATACAATTTGGAAAAACTAATCTCACATCTCAACTCTCTGTATGGCCATTTTTATGTTACCAAATATTATTTTAATTTTCTTAACATGTTCTATGATCATTTCCTATGTGGGTGACACTTTGATAATTATCTTTGATGTTATATTTTAAAACATTGTACTAGCATCACAGGATGAGTATCATCCTCATCTTCACTCTATGAACAAGAAAGTTTGGATTTAGAGAGGTTAACTTTATGCTAATGAGTGGCAGAGGCCAATTCTACTTAACTCTAAGCCCACAAGCTCAAGTATCATACCTTTTGCATCTCAGTAACAATTTATAAAGGAATTTTAGTTGTGAAAATTTTCCTCACTATGAAATAATGCTGGTTCTATTGGTAAATCTAACAGTTTTAACAGTCTGTTCCCACTTAGCTTTTTCAGTAAAAAAATGAAGTTTCCTGAAAAAATCCTCATCCGAATAATTGTTTTGGGGCTGATTATGCTAATCAGTTTTTTTTTTTTTTCATTTAGACTAGGGCTATTCAACTTGAATAGGAAGAAAAAGGGAACAAACCTGCCTTTTTAATCTCTATAGACTTCAGAGGCTCTGGAGCACAGATTCTCAGCAGAGGACATTTCAAGAAACCAGAGAAAGCTAAACAATTTCCCATCATAGGCTTGGCAAAACTCCAAATGGCTGAGTTGTAAAGTAACCGGTGAGGCGACTCTGTTCCTGGACATTGATTTTTACTGCACAGGAGATTTTCAGTCATATAATTACTTCTATCAGGGCTTTAATTTTTTCCTTCTAACTTCCCAAATCTCTAAATAGTATACCCTTTACTAATCTGCTCTTAAATTCACAATCTCTATCTTTCTTCAGAATAAAATTAAATACAATGAATGATAAAACAATTATAATAGCACTTAATGTTAGAGGTTTGCCCGCCCTTATTAGTGTGTTAAACTACACTGAATTTGGAGAATTCAAAGTGAATTAGTCTGGCTTAAATTCTATAAATTGAATATGAGTTTTCAAATTCTTTCTTTTATTATTGCATAAAACAAATCTAGCAAAAAAATTGATTCAAACATATATTGCTGTTTTATAAGGCAATTCATTTTTGCATTATTATCCTATTTTCCAAGTTCTCCACTGCCCAAGCAACTATTGATGTTCTAGGATTTCACTTTGTGTAACTGAAATCTCAATGAGAAGTGACTTACTTCTGAGTCTTTGTATATATTTCTGAAGTGGTTTCAATTCTTTATATTTGAATCATGACACTGAGCTGTGTCTTTTACTTTTGATCACAAGAGGAAAAGTGGTATCTATGGTAACAGAAAAGTAGAAGTGTGGTTCCTGACAGGGTTTTCATGTGACAGAAATGACAGCCATCTTTGTTAAGTAATGCTATGTTAAGATGCTATCTTTTGTGTCAAATTTACTGTGATATCCAAAATTGGGGAATTACAACTTGAAAGAAAAAGATAGCTCAGCAATTAAAGTATATATTGTAGAATCTCTAGACTGACTTCTCATGGCCTGCCTTTTAGTTTCATGCTTTATATGTAATCCAGCATGGACTGGTGTTCCAAATCATGATTAGTTAATTAGAAGTTAATTAGAAGACGTCAGCATTGAGCCAGGACCAAATATACTTTTCATAAAAATGACTAAAATTGCAATATGTCCTAATTTTGACTTTTTAAAACGAAATATATTGTGAAAATGGAAAGTACAAGTTATTAAAATGTTGTGGCTGGTAAAATTGAGTGAACATTATCAGTGACTTCTTTTCTTTTCTTGCCTTATTTATCTTCAAAAAAGAATGACTACTATCTTCTTCAACTCCCCCAACACACACACACACACACACACACACACACACACACACACACACACGTCATATTGTTGTTAAAGATTTGATTGAAGTTTTTTAATAGTGATAAAATACATGTAACATAAATTCCTACAATTTTACCTGACTTTAAGTACATTCATATTGTTATGCTGCCACCACTATCATCCATCCATAGGATGTTCTTGCTAAACCTAAATTTTGTTCCTGTTTAATAACTCTCCCTTCTCCTCTTCCTCCAACCTCTACCAATCGCTATTCAACTTTGGTCTCTAAGCCTGATTATAGTAGGCATCTTCATATAAATGGAACCAGTCAGTATTTGTTCTTCTGTGACTGGTTTATTTCAATTAGCATAACATCCTTGAGGTTCATCCATGTTGTAGTATGTGTCAGAATTTCCTTCCTTTTTAAGAATAGATCAAACTTTATTGTATGTTTATATAAACTTGTTTATCCATCCATTGTTTGACACACGAGGGCTTTCACTTTTTGGTTATTATGAATAATGCTGATATGGACAAGGATATACAAATACTTTTTGAGTCTCTGCTTTCAATGAATTCCCACTTATCTGTCAGCTTATCATGCTGTGGCAGCTTGTGTGTTTCTGTGATGCTGAAAGCTGTCACTGGTATTTTAGATACCAGTAGGGCCATCCATAATGGACAGGTTTCACCTGAGCTTTCAGACTAAAACAAACTAGGGAGAAGGACATGGTATCCCACTCCCAAAATAATTAGACATTGAAAACCCTATCAGTAGCAGAGAAGCACTGTCAAATATAGTGCTGGAAAATGAGTCCCCAGGGTGGAAGTCATAGAAAAGATGACTAGGGAAAAGTTGCCTCCTTAAAGTTGAGTCAACTTTAATGATAGACATGGAGTAAAGTCCCTGGGACCTGCATTTGCTGATATGGCACAATTCAAAATGAGAAGAGACACAGTGGCTGCAATAATAGGCTCAAAGTTAAAAAGATCGTGTGAGTGTCACAGTGCTGAGTAATTTCATTATGTTGTACATAGGGTTTTTATGAGTTGGATGCAACACAATGACACCTAACAAGAACAACATAGCAATTATTTTTATTTCTTTTTGAGGAACCACTGTACAGTTTTCCATAGAAGGTGCACCATTTTACTTTCCTAGTGCAAGTGCATAAAGGCTGCAATTTCTCCATATCCTTGTCAACACTTGTTATTTTCTGTATTCACCACACTTAAAACAGTAACTCAGTATGCGAGAATAACATAAGGATTAAAAATGTAGCCTTTGTTATCAAAATGCCTAGGTTCAAATCAAGATCTGTGTGACACTGGGTAGGATTTAACTCCTTTGAACTTCAGGTTTCCTTTCTGTAAATATGGTTAATAATACATACATTTTTGATATATTTTATGAGATGAGAATGGAATATAGCATTTAAAATAATATAATGCTGCCATATAATATTTAACAGAAGTCTACTGCAACTGTCATTAATTTCCCAGCAATACAGCTAAACATTATTATAATTATATTAAAGATGAATTTCAGAGAGATTAAGTTGTGCAGGAGTCTAGTAAATGGTGAAGAAAAGATCAAATTCTGTCACCAAAGACTATATCCTTGGTTGTTCATGCTAACAACTCTCTAAGCAAAGACAAAGAAGGAGATCAATATGTGAAGATTTCAGTTCCACATAAAAGACAAGAAGAAGGAAAAATTACATTTCATTTTAATCACCAAAATCCTTTTCTTTTTTCAAAATTCTAGCCCTTCCATTTTCATGGCTATGAGGACTCAATAATCATCATTTTATTTATGGGTTCTTTTCTTATTTTCCATATAATTTCTTATATTCAAATCAGATCATCCAAATTTTTTTAAACTTTTGTGCATTTTTCATCTTTTTAAAACTACATTACTAGGTGTCTTCTCTCCTCCTCCTCCTCCACTACCACCACCACCTCCTCCTCCTCCTCCTCTTCCTCCTCCTCCTCCTCCTTCTTCTCCTTTGTTTGAGTTTCTGTCGTCTACTACTACTATGAGTACTAATTGATTTTTCCATGTTGAAAGAAACTAACTACCTAAAAAAACATGTAAAGACCATCTTTTGGAGAGAATCAAGTAAGAATATAGCATGATAACTATTGAGGAAGTGAATATGGTTTACGGAAATTAAGAACTTGGCGATTCTGGACCTCTACGGGCGCACAAATGCTAAAATCAGGCAGAGCATAGGACACAAACGGGAGATCACTCAAGGATCAAATTGTGAGAAGCAGATGTTTTATCCTAATGAAATAAACACTGACTTTAAATTTTCTGAAAATGTAAATGCATGCTTTTGTGATTTATGAATTTTAAGATATATGAGTGGCATAAAGGAAACATTATATTTGGCATATTTAATACATTTTATAACATATTATAAAGGTAGAAACTATAGATTCTGTAAATACACCAATTTCTCTACAATTGTTGGCTAATGAAAGTCTGTGAAAGATGTGTAAAGGTTATTACCATTGGAGGAAAAACTGAATAAACCAGAAAAACTATAAATTGATATTTTAAAAATATCTTCAAGTGAAGCTATCATGACTTAAATGGGAACCATTCTAAGGAAGATTGATTGAAAATATACTTGGTAATTATGGCAATATTTTTCATCAATAATTACTTGGAATAATGGATTAAGATATAAGAATGTAATCTTAAATAATTGATATACCAAAATATATAATAGGTACTCTGATAGACAATCCAGAATTTTAAATAGGCACCACACTTCATACAAAATAAAATGGCTATAAAATTTTAAACTTTCAACCACACTAACAAATATAAAGGATTCATATTTTAGAACTGATAGTAACATTTCTTTTATTTAATGAAATGTCAAATTCTATGCTAAGATTTCACAAGCAATTTCAATCAATAAAAATATAAAATGTTTTCATACTGTGAAGATATCCTTAGATACATATTAGAAAGACAGAACACTGAAAACCAACCCAGAGGCATGAAATATTTAAAATAGTCACTGAAAATGAGCAGAGATTATTTTCAGGGTAGTAATTTCTTGCACATTATGCAAATGTCACAGGGTTTACAAGTTTTCTACTGAATTTTTGGTTTCTTACTCATTATTCCATTAGGAAGAATGAAGTGAAAATTAGTTTTAAAATATGATTTTTAAAATGAAAACTTTCCATTGGGTTAGAGAAGAACACTTGTGTAGTTACAACTTCAGCAGTCACTTGGGATCAAACACAAAACCCAAAAGGCAGCTGCACAGCACAGATGAACAATTTTGTTCTCCACAATTACCTTGATTGTAGATAATCTGATTTGGACTGCGCGCGCTCGCTCTCTCTCTCTCTCTCTCTCTCTCTCTCTCTCTCTCTCTCTCCTCTCTCTCTTTCTCCATGCGTGTTTGTGTGTGTATGAGTGTGTATGTAATCTTATATGAGAGTTGATGCCTTTGGTGGCTGAATTAGGTCAAAATACAAAAGACAGGATAGCTAATAAGTAGGAAACATTATAAAGATTTTAAATCCACAATTGTACTCTATTTCCCCAAACCCAGAGCTTTGATGAAAATTGTTTATTGCATGGCTAAGTTCTTATCTGGAAGGCATCTTCGGGTCTTTGAAGATTTTACCATAGTCTTAGAAAAAAAATTGAGCAAATTGCAGTGCTTTTCTGTAATTTTGTAAAACAGGGTGTTTCAAGATAAATTATACCAGTGGACTGTATCTGTCTTATACCACAAAACACATGTAAAATACCTGTAATTTAGTCATTTCAAGGCATGCATGAAAAAGGTAATAAACACAAACACAGACATCCTAGTTTGCAGACATGCAGACTTCACAAGTTAGAAAGATTTCAGGCTTACTAAATATCAAAGATGAAATCTGTACTGCAAACCAAACTACAGAAAATTGCCTTCAAATTTAAGGTACAATTTATTTCAAATGGGGCAAAGTTGTAGTTGAAGCATTGAAGCAGACAGAGCTACACCTACATTTATCTTTTTGTATTTAAAGTACAAACCCACATCCCCATACATATAAGCAATGTATGCCCCAAATTATATTCTTTACTGTTTAGTTTTTAATGACTTGCCTTAATATTTATTTTTAAAAATCTTTGTTTAAAAGCATATTTGTCCTTCAGAACTTTTTGAATTCAAGATTTTCCCAATAATGTTTAAAGTGTTTGAAAATATTTACTCAGAATAAAATTTTGTTCATAACATTAAGTTGTAAGGCTATCTTACTCCTTGTAGTAAATTCAATGAAAAATGTTATTTTCATAAGTTGAACCAATGTTTTGTTTTCCTTTTCATTTGGTTTATATTGATCTTGGTCCCATTTTTCTAAGAAAATATATGGAATATCTGTCAGAAAGGAATGGAAAAAATAAACAAGTCTAGTAAAACTGTTACCACATATTTTAGGTTTCACTTGATCTTTCTAGTACAGGATTTTTTAGTGCTTGTTATTTGTATAAAATAATGAGTTTTGTTGTGGTACTTTTTACATGTATACAATGTACTTTAATCATATTCACTCCCGTAACTCTTTTGTCTCGCCGTCATCAATGGCTTTCTATCCCCAAATAGTCTACCTTCTATTCGAATGTTTTTTGCTTAATTCTTTTAAAACTTTTTTTGTGTATCTGTGTTTTTGTTTTTGTTTTTGTTTTTGGTACTGTATATGAGAGAAAACATATTATATTTGTCTTTCCGAGTTTGGCTTATTTCACTTAACATCATAATCTCTAGTTCCATCCATTTTTCTGCAAATGAGATAATTTAGTTCTTGTTTATGACTGCATAATAATCCATGTATATTCACCACATTTTGTGTATTGGTTTATCCACAGATGGACACCTAAGCTGATTCCATAGTTGGCTATTCTGAATAGTGCAGCAATAAACATGGGTATGTATTTACCTCTATTGTAAGTTGACTTTGATTCATTTGGATATATACTCATGAGTAGTCCAGCAAGATCATATGGTATTTTTATATTTTAAAGGAAACTTCATACAGATTTCCATAGTGGCTGAATGATAGATGAATTTATATTCTTACCACCAGTGTATTAGTGTTCTATTTTTCTTGCATTCTTGGAAGCAATTGTTGTTTTGTTGGTTAATAATAGCCATTCTGATTAGGTGAAATAAAAATCTCAATGTAGTTTCGATTTTCATTTACACTGCAAAATTAGGAGAAGCAGGTGGCAATCCACTCCTGAAATAATTCCAAAACAATCAGCCATTGAAAACCCTATGAGGGTCACTATGAGTTGGACCAACAGCATCTAACAACAAAAAGAAGAACAAAGGTATTGAACATCTTAAAAATATATTTATTGGCCATCTACAGGGTTTTTTGTTGTTGTTGTTGTTGTTGTTTGTTTTTTTGTACTAGGGGTTGGACCCAGGGCCTCCTGTTTGCATGCTCTGCAAGTGCTGGACCACCAAACTGCACCCCCAGCCCATGTTCTTACTTTTTTTTCTTTTCTTTTCTTTCTTTCTTTCTTTCTTTTTTTTTTTACACAGTGTCTCGCTAAATTACTGCCTCTGGTCTCGAACATGTGATCCTCCTACCTCCGCCTCCCCAGCCTCTGGGATTACAGGCATGCTCCACAGCACCCGGCTGTCCATCTACACTTCTTTTGAGAGCTGTCTATTCAATTCATTTGCACTTCTAGTAATTGGATTATGAGTTCTGTTTGTGTTAAGTTCCTTCAGTTCTTTATATATTTTGGATACTATTGTCAGATTTTGGATCTATTGTTAGATGAATAGCTGGAGAAGATTTACTCCCTTTCTGTAGGTTGTCTCTTCCCTCTAGTAATTGTTTCCTTTGCTTTGCAGTTTGTGTCAATTTGACACAATCCCATTTGTCAATTGATATTAATGTCCTGAGCTTTTGGAGTCCTATTCAGAAAGCCATTGCCTATGCTGGCATCTTAAAGGTTTTTCTTATGTTTTTCTAAAGAAGTTTCAAAGGTGCAGTTTTACATTAAGATTTTTTATCCATTTTGAATTGTTTTGGTACAAGATAAGAAATGGGAATCTTGTTTCAATTCCCTACATGTGGATATTCAGTTTTATCAGCACCATTTTTTGAGAGGTAATCTTTGTTGAGAATTGCATGGCTATAATTGTGTGGGTTTATTTCTGGGTCTTCTAATTGATTCTATTGGTTGATGTGTCTGTTTTTGTCCCAATACAGTGCTGTTCTTCTTGCTATGGCTCTATAGCATAATTTAAAAACAAGTATTATGACACTGCAGGCATTGCTTTTTCTGCTCAGATTTGCTTTGGCTATTGGGGTCTTTTGTGATTTCATATGAATTTTAGGATTGTTTTCTCTATTTCTGTGAGGAATGTCATGAGATTTGATTTTGATGATAATAATTTTGTATGAAATTGGTGGATATCTTTTGGTAATATAGCCATTTCACAATATTAATTCAGTCAATACATGAGCATGAGAGGCATTTCCAACTTCTCAGTCTTCTTCAATGTTTCAAAGTTTTCATTGTAGAAATCTTTCACCCATTTGGTTAGGTTTATTTCTAGTTTTTTGTTTGTTTGTTTGTTTGTTTTGTTCTGTTTTTTGCTTTTGAGGCTGTTGTGAATGGAGGTATTTTGTTGATTTCCTTCACAGTATGTTCATTTTATCAGTATGTATAAAAGTTTTTGATTTTATCATGTCAATTTTGTATCATGCTATCTTGCTGAAGGGGCTGCAATTTAGCTCAGTTTGTTGAGCTCCACTCTGCAGTCTCTGAGGTCCTGAGTTTGATTCTCAGTACTGCAAAAATGGGAGAAGGACATGGCAATCCACTCTCAAGGGAATCCTGAAACAATCTGCCATTGAAAACCCTGTAAGTGTTGCTATGAGCTGGACAGGACTCAATGGCACCTAACAACAGCAACATCTTGCTGAAGTGTTTATAGATATAAAATTTTTCTGGTGGAGTCTTTTTCATCTTTTAAGTATAGTGTCATATTATCTATGAATGGGGTAGTCTGAATTCATTATTTCCTATTTGTATCTTTTTTCTTTTTCTTATTGTTCTAGCTAAGTTCTCAAGTACTACATAGGAGTGGAGAAAGGGTACACACTTGTTTCATCCCTGAATTTAAAGAAATGCCTTCAGTTTTCCCCAGTTAGTATAACATTGTCTATAGGTTTGTAATTTATAGGCTTTATTATGTTGACATAAATCCCTTCTATTTCTATTCTCTTTAGGGCTTTTATGATAAAGCAATGTTAAACTTTGTCAAAGACATTTTCACTATTAAGATAATTATGTGAGTTTTTTATGTGATTCTACTTATGTACTGTATTACATTTATTGGTTTGCCTATGTTGTCAAGAGAGATCAATTGCTGGAGAACATCATGTTTTAGAGAGTGTTGGGTCACCAAAAAAGGAATATCCTTAATTATATGGATTCAAATAGCACCTATAACCGTGGGCTTAAACATAAAAAAGATCATGTGTGTGATAGAATGGTGGGTAGTGTTTTGGTCTTTTGTATGTAGGGTCACTATGCATCAGACTCAACTCAGTGACATCTAAGAACAACAACAAAAACATATGTTGAACCATACATACATACTTGGGACGAAAACAACTTGATCATTGTTTATCATCTTTTTAAGCGTATTGAACTCAGTTCACAGTATTTTATGGAAAAGTTTTGTGACCAGATATGGTGACACATGTTTGTAATCTCTGTGACTTGGAGGCAGAGGCATGTGGATTCTGACTTTGAGACCACAGGCAGTTTGTACAACCTGCCTCAAAGTAAAAATGAAAAAATAGGCTGAGGGTACAGTTCAGTGTTAGAGCACTTTCAAAATCCTGCCTCAAAGTAAAAATGAAAAAATAGGCTGAGGGTACAGTTCAGTGTTAGAGCACTTTCAAAATAGATATGAGGTCCTGAGTTCAATGCTGCAATACAGAAAATATAGATAATATAGATAAATAAGATACAATAGATAAATATAGATAAATAAGAATTTGCTCTATAGTTTTCATGTGTCTGTGTGTATGTCCATGTACTTACACAGTTTTAGCATTAGGGTGATACTTGTTTTATAGAATGAGTTTGATAACATTCTTTCCCCTTCTATTATATAGAATAATTTCAGATGCATTGGTGTTAGTACTTTCCTAAAGGTCTAATAGAATTCAGTAGTGAATGTGTCCAGTTCTAGGCTTTTTAGTTGTTTTTGTTGTTAGGTGCCATCCAGTTGGTGTCCAACTTATAGAGACCACTATTATCAGTGCTTCTCTGATATTCATAGGGTTTTCAATGGTGGATTGATTTTTGGGAGTGTGTTGCCAGTTCTTTCTCCCAAGCCCACAGAATCTGGTTTTCACAGGTGGTCTCCTATCCAAGAACTAACCAGGCCTGAAC
>VMDO01036067.1:0-15494 GCA_007922755.1 Pedetes capensis
TCTTGTTTTGACATTTTGTACAGAGCTTTTCCATCGTCTCTTTCCACATATGTAGTCAATTTGATTCCTGTATGTTCCGTCTGGTGAAGTCCATGTGTATAGTCTCCGTTTATGATGTTGAAAAAATGTATTTGCAATGAAAAGGTCATTGGTCTGACAAAATTCTATCATGCGATCTCCAGCTTCGTTTCTGTCACCATGACCATATTTTCCAACTACTGAGCCTTCTTGTTTATTTCCAACCTTTGCGTTCCAGTCACCAGTGATTATCAGTATGTCTTGTTTGCATGTTTGATCTATTTCAGATTGCAGAAGCTGATAGAAGTCTTCCCTTTCTTCATTTGTGGCCTTAGTGGTGGGTGCATAAATTTGAATAATAGTCATAGTAACTGGCCTTCCTTGTAGGCGTATGGAAATTATTCTATCACTGACAACATTGTATTTCATGACAGATCTTGAAATGTCTTTTTTGATGATGAATGCAACCCCATTTCTCTTTAGTTCATCATTCCCAGCATAGTAGACCATATGATTGTCTGACTCAAAATGGCCTCTGCCAGTCCATTTGAGCTCACTGATGCCTAGAATGTCAATGTTTATGCTCTCCATTTCTCTTTTAATGATTTCTAATTTTCCTAGATTCATACTACCTACATTCCATGTTCCAATTATTAATGGATGTTTACAGTTGCTTCTCCTCATTTTGAGTCGTGCCTCATCAGCAAGTTGAGCACCCTGAGGCTTTACTCCATTTCCGTCATCACGGTTGACTCTACTTGGAGGAGGCAACTCTTCCCCAGTAGTCTTTTCAGTGCCTTCCAACCTTCCAGCACTATATCTGACAGTGTCTCTTTGCTATTCATAGGGTTTTCAATGGCTAGTTGTTTCGGGAGTGGCTCTCCAGGTCCTACTCCCCAAGGATGAGATATGCTACCTATATTTTTTTTCCAAGAGTGGTGAATTCCATAAGTAATCAGGAATTACCATTTTTTCAACATAAATGACCCCTAGGGACAAAGGGTGGTTGTAGATGCACCTAAATTAGACTCTTTGTCCAAATATGTGGGTGTCTAGATGTCCTAAATACCAGCAGTGTGAATCTTTTATTCATCTGTTGAATTAGAGATCTTTCCCTTTTATTTGGGATGGACACTAAATTAGTGAAAATTTGACTACCGATGACATCTGAATGATACTCTTCCTTTTGGTGACAGATTGTCACTTGTTCTGCTAAATTTCTTGCTATATTTAGAACATTTTCTGAGTTGTCCTCCCTATGCTTAGTAGCTATCTCTTCAAGGTATTTTTTTGATACGTTGATGTATGTACTTTGATCTGCTATTATTAAATTGAAAGTTAAATGTATTTAAGTAAATGTATTTTACCTAAATTCTGATTTCATGTATTTTTTAGTTTTTAAAATAAGGACAGACTTTTTTTAAAAAAATCTTTTTGAGGACTACAAATTACAAAGTAAAAGCAGATCACTACATAGAAATCTCGAAGAATATATTTGCCAGTGCATGAAAACTTTTTTATTTAACGAATTCATTCTACTTACAATGTTATCAGTTATGATGCTTCTCTTATGATTACTATGTCTTTACTTCAAATTATATTATACACTGTTCCCCCAAGATGAACTTTTAAATGTCAAAATCTTGGCTAATAAGAAGGGCACCTTCAAAAGGGACAATTTCCATTCAGTCTCTGGTGGTATTATTCTTTGCTATTTTCTTTTACCAATTAAAAAACCTTCAAAATCTTCACTTTTAACATTCCTTTCCATCCCAAAATGTGTCTGCGTTTTTTCCACATAATGACTACATACATAGATGGATAGCAACAAACAAAGAAAGATGAAAATAAAAGGCAGCCATTAAAATAAATGGATTAATCATATTGAAGAAATATTTGGCTCATGGTAGTTATAAAATGGCAACTAAGGTATGTTAATAGCCAGATGCTGAGTCATTACTAATACCAGTCATTTCCTTGACTCACACTCTAAGTCTTTTCCTGTCAATCTAAATATATTCTGAACATAATGTATTTTAAATGATGAGACTTTTCTAAGGTACATTTGAAAATCCCCTATAAAAAGAATATCCATGTATTTTCCCTGCAAAAATAGAAATTGAATACAGAAGGTTCTCAATGGGAAAAGCTCAGCTTTATTCCCTCTACCTCTGCTACTCATGATTTCTCAAATTTGTTATCCATAGCTTCACTAAGGATGAAAACCAGAGAGAAAACAAATGAACTTAAGGACATTTGGGGTTGAAAATACAAAGATATGTTAACACATAAACAATAGTCCAAACACCAGGGATTCACATTAATAAATTCAATTATTGTATAAGAGACTTTCATTGATGAATAGGGCTCTGGGCATACCAAATTGTCACACAAATTATCCTTTTGAGACTTTGGATACTTTTACAGTTTAATTTGCGAACAGAAGTTTTATAAGAATTTTTTTTTTTTTTCGTGGTACTGGCGTTGAACCCAGGGCCTCGCGCTTATGTGCTTTGCAAGTGCTAGACCACTGAGCTCCACCCTCAGCCCATTTTTTTTTTCTTTTTGAGATAGGGTATTGCTAGAGTATGCAGACTGCCACTGGTCTTGAACTTGTGATCATCCTGCCTCTGCCTCCCAAATCGCTGGGATTACAGGCATTTGCCACTGCGCCTGGCAAGCAATTATTTTTAACCAGATAATTTCTTAAAAACTTTTTATATAGAGAACTCAGGGAATAAAGTGAACTCTTCACTGTGGAAGGCCTTAAATTACATTATTATAGTAGAAAATACAGGAGTTAGAAGATATCTGAAAAAATGAATGCAACATTAGATTCAAATCTATAGCTCCTGTAGCTACTTAAACATGGCTTTAGAAACTAATAAACCCAACATTTCCAGTAACCTTGTTATTGTGTTGATGTTAGGTGCCATTAGTCAGATCTGAGTCATAGCAACCCTATGTAGAACAGAATGAAACATTACCAGCACTGTGCCATGCCCGGCACTATGTCAGTGATTCTCTGCTATTCATATGGTTTTCCATGGCTGATTGTTTTAGGATTGCTTCCGGGAGTGGGTTGCTACATCCTTCTCTTTTTGTGGTACTGGGGATCGAACCCAGGATCTCAAAGAGCACAGAGCTGCACTCTCTCAACTAAGCTAAAACTCAGCTTAAGAACAGCTTTAGCTTTTCAATTTCATCTTCAAAACATTTCTCCAGATAATTGTAACACCTGATTAACTTGTTAACAACCGGAGCAAATGCTTGCATGGTTTCTAGGCTTTCCTGTGTTGCAAACAAGCAGACATCTGTATCCATCATGTTATCTGCCAGTGTATACCTGGGGCAACATTCCTGCAGCCACCAGAATGTCAGAATGTTTCTGCATAGTGGCAGTAGTCAAGTTTTGCTCCAGAAGCATGGAGAAACCTAGCTAGTGCTTCCAAATCATTACCAGGTTCAGTTAAGCCTTGAATAATACAGTCTTAAAACTGAGTAGGGTCAAAGTTCTCTTTTTCATCTCTTTCTGGGATTAAAATGCTAGCCTGATAGCATTGGCTTTTGCTGCTTTTAATTATTCATGAAAGACACCTGAATTTAAGGCAAAGAGAAAAGAGCCAGAAATCCTCTCTCTGGTGGCAACTGCAGTGATGTTTGTTTTCAAATGTTCTATTAAGTTATTTAAACATTTCATATTTAGTTAGGTTTAACTCACATATATATACAGAGTAATTGAAACTTTCAAAATCCAAAGTAGCAAATTATTCTTATTTAATATAGAAGCTAAACAATGCCTATAGTAAAATAATACAGTTTTTCTAAAATTGTTTACTATTGCCTACCAGTAATATCCATCAGAGTTTTTTTATAGGAAGCAGGTGAAATGTCTAAGTTCAATATTTTAAACTTGTGTAAACTAGATTTATGTTCATATTAATGATGATGTTTTAAAAACTAGGCCAACCATATCCTGATCCAGCTCTTCCTCTACAAAGGCAAGACAGATTTTATTCTAATTCTGGTAGACTTTCTGGACCAGCAGAACTCAGAAGTTTTAATATGCCTTCTTTGGATAAAGTGGGTAAGAAAAACGTTGTATGTGTGTTTAAATAGTAATTATGGCATACTAAAGAACTGAAAGTTGAAGAAAGACAAATAGAATTGCTATTGCTGGTAGCTTTTGAGGTCAAAATCTTTTTCTTGAAACTTCCTGGTTTCATTTCCTATTATATTGCACACAGACATGGGATCTAAATATATGTTGGCAGTTGATTTGGGAACCATGATAATGGATTTACTGTATCTACCTATGATGATAAACTTTATTCTTTTCTATTAGCTAACTTTAAAATTCTTTCTCAGCCCACTTACATATATCCTGTTTAGTAAACAGGGAAATTAGGCAAGTAAATGTGAATGGATATATAAAAGTCCACAAGAAAAATAATTTGGGTTTATGTTCTGTTGATGGTTTAATCAAATATTTGTTTAAACATTTCATACTTAAGATAGATTTAACATTTACTGAGCAATCCACTGTTTGCTAGTCCCTCTTTTACTTATGCTACCTTATGTTCAACCACTGAAGGTGGGAAATACATGTATCTACTTACTGTAGCTACCATGAGAGAAGGACCTGGCAACCCACTCCCAAGGCAATCCCGAAACAGCCATTGAAAACCCTATGAGGGTTGCTATGAGTCGGATACCGACTCGACAGCACCCAACAACAACAACAACAACAACAACAACAACAACAACAACAACAACAACTGTAGCTGTCCAAAGTGTGTAACATTAAGAAAGAAAGATTTTCAAAAAGTAGAAAATTAAATTTATTGGTAAAAGATTTCTCAGGAAAGGATATATATGGGGGGAACAATATCCAGTTGAAGTATTATTTTAGAAAACTAATATTTTTTGAATAACAAGAAGACAATCCACAGTTTAGATTTCTGTTGTTATAGCTAAGACAATTGTTTGTATTTGGCTTTTGAAATTGTTTTCACCATTAATTCAAGG
The DNA here is from genome assembly GCA_007922755.1 of Pedetes capensis. Classification (NCBI taxonomy): domain Eukaryota; kingdom Metazoa; phylum Chordata; class Mammalia; order Rodentia; family Pedetidae; genus Pedetes; species Pedetes capensis. Next base: position 5,047 of record VMDO01036067.1, read on the forward strand.
TTAATGAAATGAAAGTATGTGGATGATTAAACATTCATTTTAGCAATTTTTTTTTTTTTGAAATGTTGTCTTGCTATGTTAGTGAGGCTGGTTTTGAACTCCTGGGCTCAAGTGATCCTCCTCCTTCAGCCTCCCAAGTAACTGGGACTACAGGCTACTATAGTACTACTATACCTGGCTTGATTTAACAAATAATTTTTAAGTGCTTACTGTTTAAAGAGGTATCCTGTATGACATGGTATAGAATGTAATTATAAAATGCTAGTAACTAAGTAAGGGAGAAAGGCAAGTAAATATGTTTAACTAATCATAGGTCAGAATAGTAAATGCCAAAAGAAAGTATTCTGTGTTCAGAGAAAGGAAGGACTCCCATCTAGTTGAAAGATCAGGCAAAAGTCCATGAAGCAGGTGGTGTTTGAGCTGCTTTTGTGGGATCTTAAAATACTAATTGAGCATTAACAAAACCAAAAGAGATGACACAGGTCATTGATGGGTCATAGCTATAAAAATGAGCCTAAGCCAAATGAGCCAAGGTTGTTAGGAAGGTTTAATGAATTCATATGTTTGGAAGTTTTTTCCTTTTCAATAGTAGGGGATTGAACTCAGGTCTTCACATGTGCTGGGCAGGTGATTTACCACTGAGCTGTACTCCCAGCCTCTTTTAAATTTTTTTTTTTTAATCTTGAGACAAGGTCTTGCTAAGTTGCACAGGCTGCCTCTGGCCTGGAATTTGTGATCTTCTATCTCAACCTCCTAAGTACTTGGGATTACAAGTATGTGCCATGGTGCATGGCAGAAGTATTTTGTTAGTAGGAAAACCCTACATAAATATTGTATATTATTCTCTTGTCAGTATGTGTGCTTATGCTATATTGTATATATGTGTCAGATTATGTGCTTACATATTAGCTTGTCTGAGAATGGTGAGAAATATGATTGAAACATTGACTAGCACTAGTGCTCAGCAAACATTTGTTGAATGAAAATGAATTATTTCATTTAATCTTCACAATGGCCCTATGAAGTAGGTTTTTTTAATTATCTTCACTTTATAGATGAAGAAACTGAGATTCAGAAAGTTTTTCAAGATCTCAGATAGGAAATAACAGAGATAAGATTTGAATGCATTTCTGTCTGACTCCAGAGCTGTGGCCCTGATCACTATGTTGTTGTGGTTGTTAGGTGCCATGGCATTGAGTCCGACTCATAGCAAGCCTGTGTATAGCAGATTGAAACACTTCCCGATTCTTTGCCAGGCCCATGATCTTATTTGTTTAAGGCCATGTCGGGCCTATGGCTCCCGACAGCCATTGTTGCAGACACTGTGTAAATCCACCTGGTGGAAGGTTTTCCTTTTTTTCCTTTCACCTGCCACTCTCCCAAACATGATGTCCTTCTCCAGAGATTGGTCTTTCCTGACTACATGTCCAAACTATGCAAGATGTAGTCTAGCCATCCTTGCTTCCAAGGAACACTCTGGTTGTACTTCTAGGACAGATCTGTTGGTTCTTTTGGCAGTCCATGGTATATTCAATAATTGTCTCCAGCACCATAGTTCAAAAGGATCAATTCTTCTCCTGTCTCCCTTGTTCAATGTCCAGCTTTCACAAGCATATGATGTGAGTGAAAATACCATGGCATGAGTCAGGTGCACCTTGGTCTCCAGTGTGACATCTTTACTTTTCAATACTATGAAGAGATCTTTTGCCACAGCTTTCCCCAAAGCAATTCGTCGTTTGATTTCTTACTTTAGTGAAAAAAGAAGGTAGTGGAACCAGTCATCTATGCGTTTTATAGTCATGTGTAGTTTAATGACAGATGTGTTCAGACAAATGCATTGCTAGGTGATTTCATTATGTGAAAACTAGAGTGTACGTACACAAAGTAAGGTGGTTACAGTATTACTAGGCAGTGTAATCTAATGGGATCACCATTGTACATGTGGTTCATCATTGACTAAAACATCGTTAGGTGCTACGTGCCTGTATCTACTGAAAACTTGCTGTATGACAGGTGTTCTGGTAGTTGCTGTATGTCAGTGGTGAACAGGAGACAGGAGCTCAGCAATCTTTATTACCTTGAAGTCTAATAAAGGCCTACATAATGACAGGAATTATGAGTAGAAAATGTTATAAGAACATAGAGCACTAACTCAGATGAGGTGTTGGTGTTTTGAATGTGAGATGGTCAAGAAAAAACTTCTTAGAGGAAGTGGCTGAGAATTAAAAAGTTAACTGGACCAAAATGATTATGATAATATTCAAGAATGAAAGAATAGCATATTTAGAGTTAAGAATGCCGAGCAAATTTATGGCTCAGCACAAGAGTGTGAGTCAGGGAATATTTAAACAGGTAGCCCAAGAGGTAAGCATTGTACAGATTTTGCAAGGCCTTGCAAACCTTGGAGAAATTTAGGCCTTATTCTGAGTATAATGGGAGAACATGAAAGGATTTTAAGTCAAGCAATAATATAATAAGAACTACATTTTAGAGAAATTTCCATGGTTGTGTTGTGGAGATTAGATTAGAGAGAACAATAAAGATTGGGGGCATGGTAACTTTGTAGGAGACTGTGACGGAAACCTAGATGAGTGATAGTGGGTGACTTAGCAGAGGGAATAGAGTGGCATGACTAGACATGGGAAAAATAGGATTAGGAGGATTTAGGATTGAAGGCATGTGAAGGTGAGGGAAAGGAGCCTTGGTGGATGCCCAGGTTTGTGATTTGGCATCTGGGTGAATTGAGATGCCACTCATTGTTCTGAGACAAGGAGCAAGGAGTGAACTTTATGAGAAAGATTGTTATACTTTGAATAAAAGTAATACCACCTGTAATACAAGAGCATGAATATTCAAGGAAGCTAGTGAAGCCTGGGAGACCTGGGGGAAACATCTGGAACTAAATTACAGATAGGGACATCATATATCTAATTAAAGCTGTGGGAGCAGATGGGAATTATCAAGGAGAGAATGAAAAGAGAGTAGGACTGAAGGTGGCATCTGAAGATAACCACCGTTAAAGGATGGTCAAAGGTTGTGGGTTCCACTAACGAGACTAGCAACAGCTAGACAGGAAGGCTAGAGAGAAGCACAGGTCTTATCACAGAAATTTCATGTGTTCATGTGTTTCATACTTTTCATGTGTTCTACCACTGGGCTGCACCTGCCACCTCATTTTAATTTTTTTTGAGTCAGTGTCTTGCTAAGTTACACATGCTGCCTCTGGCCTTGAACTTGTGATTGTCTTGTCTCTGCCTCCCAAATTGCTGGGATTGAGACTGAACCTTTCTTGATGATAAAGTCCAGGAACATATTGTTAGAAGCAGGGGCTAAATTCAAATGGCTAGTCTATATTACTTGATGGAGGAATAAGGAAGGGAGGAAGGAAAAAAAAAAAAAAAAGGAAGGAAAGGAGAGAGGGAAGGAAAGGGAAGCCTGATGGAATTGCCAGAGAGGGAGAGAGTGGTCTGGAATTGTGGGTAGTACAGTTGTTCCTCCTTATGCATGGGTAATACGGTCCAAGATCCCCAGTTGAAGCCTAAGACCTTGGATGGATGGTATTGAACTCTGTTTTTATTGTTTTTTTTCCTGTGTGCCCTATAGCTACATAGTACCAGAATTAATGTGTCCTTCCCTGTCTATGCCCTAGTGTCTCCTTTGCATCACAACTCCTGAAAATAAGGACTACCCGATGCACACAGGCACTAAGATACTGTGACAATCAAGCTGATAACTGAAATAGTTACTAAGCGACTAATGGACCAGTAGCATATACAAAGTGTATTGGACAAAGGGATGATTCAGTCCCAGACGGGACAGAATAAAACTATGTGAGATTTCATCATGCTACTCAAATCGGCACACAGTCTAAAAGTTATGAATGTTTTTCCTGTAATTTTTCATTTAACATTTTGAGACCCAGTGGATAGAGGGTAACTAAAATCAGAGAAAGTGAAACCGCAGATAAAGGAGGGGGTACAGTAATATAAAGTAAGGACGAATAGTGTTTAATTTTGCTTGCAGAGACTTTTTGATCTTGGGGAAAATTACTTCAGTGGAGCAGTTGGTATTGCAAATAGATTGCAGTAAAACAAGGGCAAAATGGGAGGAATTCTGAACTGTTGATATAGGGAACAGTTCTAGATTGTGAAGGACAGAGGTAGCTGGAAAGGGATGCTCTTTTTCTCTCTCATTTTAGTCAGCAGAGACTTGGATCTAAAAAGGGAGGAGGGAGTCAACATAAAGAGTAATATCTCTGAGGAAGTTGGGGTAGAAGGATTCTGAGCACAGGGCCAGAGTTATAGATTGTCTAGACGGGTCCTTTTCCATGATAGTTGGAAGAAAGGTCATAGGAACATAGTTGCAATATGAGGTGTGAACAAAAAACACAGTGAATGTTTAAGAAAAAAATTGATTACAGTAAAAGACACGTTACCATTAGTCTTCCTGAAAATATTCCCCTTGGTTTCCAACACACATCCCATTGTTCTTGCCACTGTCTGAAGCAGTTCTGGAAGTCCTCTTTCATGAATAATAATTTTTAAAATTTAAATATGAACTATACTTTTTAAAATTACACCTCATATATTTGTATGTCTGATCACAAAACATTAAGTATAAGTGACTGGTACAGTAGAGTTGAGGAGAATGGGGCTTTTAAATTGCTGAGTATAAAACTGACTTAGAAGGCAGCAGGAAGGCCAGGCAGGGTGCAGCCTAAAGTGTGGTAGAGACACTGTAGCGGTGCCAGTCTGCACGACTCTGATGTTTTTTTATTCCTGGAAATGCTGAGTGGTTCAGGTATAGGCAAAGTAGAAGCAGAGATCTGGATTAATCTTGGGTTGAAATGTGAAAAAGGACCAGTAGGGCAAGGATATTGATGTCTGGCTGATGTGATAGACTTTGGAATCGAGTTACTTAGGAAAAGGAGTGAAGAAAGAAGAATGCTAAGGGTTAGGTCAGAGGAATGGAAGCCTAAGTGACATCCAAGGACCAGTGTGGTAAGAGTGATTAAATGAGAAAGCTACAAGACAATAGGTAGGTGTGGTTAGAGGGAACTTTCAACTTATTTATGTGGAGACTGAGCTTTTTTTTTTTTTAAGTGGTACTTAGGGGTTTAACCTAAGGCCTTGCACATACTTTTCATGTGTTCTACCACTGGGCTGCACCTGCCACCTCATTTTAATTTTTTTTGAGTCAGTGTCTTGCTAAGTTACACATGCTGCCTCTGGCCTTGAACTTGTGATTGTCTTGTCTCTGCCTCCCAAATTGCTAGGATTGAGACTGAACCTTTCTTGATGATAAAGTCCAGGAACATATTGTTAGAAGCAGGGGCTAAATTCATATGGCTAGTCTATATTACTTGATGGAGGAATAAGGAAGGGAGGAAGGAAAAAAAAAAAAAAAGGAAGGAAAGGAGAGAGGGAAGGAAAGAGATGCTACCTCCCAGATGTCCTCTTAGAATGCTGCAGCAGCATTGTTACTCAGGAACCAGTTGGAGAAATCACTTCTACACACTGTTGCAGAACTCTAAGTCTGCTTAAATTACCATGGGCCTCAAGTTTCTGTTTGGTGCTAATATAGAATGCTGATGTCAAGCTGGTTTTTATGCTGACAAGGATAGTGGGAAAATATTCATGTCATTTGTGATCTGGAAGTAATCTAGGAATGAAGCGATAAATAAATGGTTTAACTTTTATATTTAGATGGGCCAGTGTCTTCAGAAATGGAATCCAGTAGAAATGATACCAAAGATGATGTTGGTGTAAGTATTGAAAGTAGAATTTTACCCTTGTATTTAGGAGCATTCTAATCTCTTGATTTACCAGAATAGAAATAGAGCTAATAATATACTTTGTGATACAAAGCTGCTTCTCCGTTTTAACAAATATGCCTCCTACTTAGCATTAAAGCTATTGGAGGAAAGGTCACAAGTAATTGTAACCTATGGATTGTAACCTATGGTGATAAAGTACAAATTGTAAGCCAGGCACGGTGGTGCACACCTGTAATCCTAGCACTTGGGAGGCTGAGGTAGGATGATTGTGAATTCCAGGCCAGCCTGGGCTACATAGTGAGACCCTGTCTCAAAGAAACAAGAAGAAGGAAGAAGCTTGGCAGCTTCCAATTAAAAAAAAAGTGCAACTTGCAGAGGAGGGGTTTGAAATTAGTTTACTAGTTAAATAAGATTTTGGATTTTCCCCATTGGATTTTTATCTATGTGTTTTAAAGTATATTTTTACTTACTACATTTACAATGGTTTAGCTCAGTATGGCAGAGTGTCACTTTGTGCACTCTGAGGTCCTGAGTTCTGTCCCCAGCACTGTGAAAATGGGAGAAGGATGTGGCAATCCACTCCTGAAGCAATCCCCAAACAAACAGCCATTGAAAAGTCTATGAGGGTCATTATGAGTCAGACACGACTTGACAGCACCCAACAAAAACAGCAGCATTTACAATATTGTTTTTGGTCATTTTGAAAATATAAGCATCATGTTCATTGGTTCGTTCTTTCTCTCTCTCCCTCTCTCTTTCTTCTCTCTATTTCTCTCTTTCTCTTTTTGTTTCTTTCTTTGCTTTCATTCTTTTTTTTAAAGAATATACTTGATAAAAGAACACGTATTTTGGTACTCTTGAACTACTCTTGTGTTTTATCTTGAGGCAGGATATTACTATGTTGGTTAAAGTTGTTTTCTTTTGAGTTAGTAATATATTTACGGTAGCTAACAGCCAACAGATATGTTAATGTAGAAAACTGAGTAACTTTTCCTATAGCTTTCTAAGTCTGTCATGGACTCCTTTTCTGTAGTGTTGCCTTTATGCCTTCTCTCACAGCCTAAGATTTTTAGGAAAACTACTGCAAATGTTGTTTTAGTGACTGCCATATGTCAATTTGTTATAGAATTCAAATGTGCCTGATTCATCTCTCCCTCCTGAAAATGAAGCAATTGGCCCTGCCTTTGTTCCTCCACCTTTTCCTCCTATCAGAGGTCCTTTGTTTCCAATGGATCCAAGGAGAAGGGGACCCCCTTTTCCTCCACCTCCTCCAGGAAACATGTATGGAGCCTCTCGAGATTATTTTCCACCAAGGGATTTCCCTGGCCCACCACCCCTTCCGTTCGCAAGTATGCTTTTTTTAAAAAAAACTTAATATGCATTTTATATTGTGAGTCAAAAGTATTAATTTTACTATCTATTCAATGGAAGAACAATTTTTCTAATGGTGTGTGAGTGTATTATTATTTTTCCAAATTGAGAAGGTAACCACCTATCAGTAAACTGATCAGCTTGGTTCATCTTAATAATGTAGAATTATTTCAGCATTTTTGTAGTCCAGAAAATTAATGACTTTTTGCAGCTATCTTATGTTAAGACTAAAATTATTTATATCTCATTTGATAGAAACTTGTTATTACAATAGTGAAAACACTTTTATAGTTTATATTTCAGGATTAAAATTACTGGCTAAAGTATTTTTAAAAGTCTTTTTCATAGGTAGTTCCAATGTGGTCCTACTTAAGATCTAATGTATATTTATCATGTTTGGCCTATTTATTGAATTTATTGAAATTCTTTCATAGCCTCATATAGGAAAAAAGGAACAATTTGTTTTTATAGCCATACTTTGTCATTTAGAGCTATAGGTTTCTGCAGAATAAATATATGTTTGCCAAATAATAGTCAAAAGCCCATTAGTTGTCTTATGTAATCATTCTCTCATTTCTCCTCTATTTTTAAAGTTTGATGTAAATTAAAATGAATCTTGTTTGGGAAATTTTAAAATGATCTTTGGTATAACTGGAAATGTTTTAGTATAATATCAAGTGAGAATCACTGATATGAAGTTCTGATGAAAATCATATTACATTTAAAAGGTTTCTTAAAGTAAGTTTTGAATATTTTGAAATAATTCCTTTTAAGTGTTAAAATAGCACAAAACTTGTGTCTAACATTAATGTTATTCCTATTAATCATATACAGTTGAGGAATGTACATTTTTTTCAATGTAAAAATTAATTTGTTAGATCAAGTAATTCTGGTGCCAACTTTTAAATTTAAGAATAGCTATTGGAAGTTATAAGCTAGTGATTTAATAGGGCTGCAGTACACATTTTTAAACTTAAAAAATATCTTTTACCAATTTCTTTGAACAGTGAGAAATGTCTATTCACCAAGGGGTTTTCCTCATTATCTTCCCCCACGAGCTGGATTTTTACCCCTGCCCCCACATTCTGAAAGTAGAAGTGGGTTCCCTTCAGAGTTGATTCCACCTTCCAGTGAAACTACTACTGAGCCTCCAGAACCACAGCAAGAAACCTGACAATATTTTTGATCTCTCTTCAAAAGTAATTTTATCTTTCATTTTCATTTTAAGTAACTCCTGTTACTTAAGTGATTATACGTTTGCTCAAATTGAAGCTTAATGGAATTATAATTCTCAGGATAGCATTTTGTAAATAAAAATGATTTAAATATGAATCTTATGAGTTAAATTATTTTCATTTTATTTTATTCTAGATAGTATAACTATCTAAATTTGATGATCTAATCCATTATGTAAATAATAATGGGAGTTTATTTTTGGGGATATTTTAAATTCCAAAGGCTGTGTCTTTATGCCAAGAAATGTATTTACTATGGTTGTAGACAAATGTGAAAGTAACTTTATGCTTAATTAAATAAATTTTAATTGATTTAAAGTCTCGTTTGGCACTGATAATAAAAGCAGTTAATTTTCCATAAATCAGACTTTACAAATTAGTTTTTCCTCCATACCAACAATGTTGAGATTCAAAGCTAAAGCTTTTTGTGCATTTTTTTGATTATCTTATAAAAGATATGCCCTTTGCCCTGCAAATAGACATGAATGACCCAAAACAACAAATAAATATACTTTAAAAAGTCAAAATTTGTTATATTTTAAAGAAAACCAGGATATTATCTAATGGTAAACTTCCGAATTTTGATCTTAGCTCATTCATTGGTTTTCTTATACAGTTTTCATTTCTGATTTTCCCTCTTTAAAAATATTTACTATTTTCTGTGGGGAATAATGAGATTTGCTACAGAATAAACATATTGTGGCACTGTGTCATCATTCTGAGCTTTGGACTTGATATCATGAATGTGTTTCAGGCTTGTATTCTGTTAGTCTTTTTGCACATCCATATGATTATGAAAGGAAAGACAATGGAGTATAACTAATAAATTTCACAGTTTTTATGTTACCCAGTTGGTTGTATTTAGTTGCTTACTTGAATTTGTTCTTCAGTGCCAAAGGACAGATGATTAAATATTCTTGAACAAAATATTGATGCATTTGTAATTGGAGCACTTCATTCAGCATTTCCCAGATGCTATTTGGAACACTGGTCTTGTGTGGTATTATTTCCCCCCAAGTTACAGAGTTAATTAAATATATGCTTTAGAATAAATGCTCACAGAAAAAATGAGGTGCTTAAGAGACTCAGCGTACATGTCCAGGATGTGGATGCAGGCTTCTCAAGAGAGAGAAGCTTTGTGTAGTATTTCTACTCTCATTTCATTATCACTGCCACCTCAGAGTAAGAGACTAAAATGAAATGCCCCATATGAAATGTTTGGATAAAATATTAAGTGGAATGAGGACTGTGAAAACATCATTACATTGATTTTTGGTATGGTCTCAATGTTTATGTCCCTCCGAAATTCCTGTATTGAAATCTTAACTTCCAAAGTGGTGGTATTAGGAGAAAGGGCTTTTAGGGAGGATATTACATGAGGGTAGAGCCCTCATGAATGGGATTTATGCCTTTATAAAAGAGCCCCATGAGAGCTATTGATGCCTTCTGTCACATGAAGATTCAGCAAGAAGATGCTATGCGTCAGAGAGCTAGAATCACCAGAGATCAAATGTGCTGGAACCTTGATCTTGGATTTCCAGCCTCCAGAATGGTAAGAAATAAATTTTTGTGTCTTTTAACTATTGGTTTTATGGTATTTTGTTATAGCAGCTTGAATCAACTAAGACTGTATTTAAAAGCCAGATGTCTGAGGAAATGTTGTTGTTGTTGTTGTTAGGTGCCGTCGAGTCGAGTCCGACTCATAGCGACCCTATGTACAGCAGATTGAAACACTTGCCTATTCTGTGCCAGGCAAACGATCTTATTTATGTTTAAGCCCATTGTTGCAGACACTGTGTCAATCCATCTGGTGGAGGGTTTTCCTCTTTTCCATTGACCTGCCACTCTCCCAAACATGATGTCCTTCTCCAGGGATTGTTCCCTCCTGACAACATGTCCGAAATATGTAAGACGCAGTTGGGCCATTCTTGCTTCCAAGGAGCACTCTGGTTGTACTTCTTCTAGGACAGATTTGTTGGTTCTTTTGGCAGTCCGTGGTATATTCAATAGACGTCTCCAGCACCACAATTCAAAAGCATCAATTCTTTTTCTGTCTCTCTTGTTCA
>VMDO01036068.1:0-15453 GCA_007922755.1 Pedetes capensis
AAGTACTCAAAAGGCAATAGCTCCAACCTCAATATGTCTATTACCAGTACTTGATTAGATATTAATGCTTCTGAATCACAATTAACTATCCTAGAAATTAAGATAACAGCTATAATAGTTATTATCATTAATTATATTTATCACCTATTAGCCATCATAAAATATATTGGTTATCACAAAGTATATTTTCATTATATCATAATGATATAAAAATATTAGTGATGTAAGTAATTTTATATCAATTTTAAAAATGAGAAAACTGTAACTCAAATTGTTCAAGTAAAGTAGCTTTCAAAGTAGCTACTAAAATGGTAGGTACAGTATTTCATGCTTAGTCTACACTGGCTCTGTACTTCTAATAAACTAGCCACAAATATGAGAGTGAATATATTTTATAAACCTGAAAGTACCATACCTGTGTGTGGTGGTGTACTCCTATAATCCCAGCTCTTGGGAATGTGAGGCAGGAGAACCACAAATTAGAGGCCAACCTGGGCTACATAGCAAGATCCTGTCAAAACAAACAAACAAATGAAAAACCAAATCAAGTCATTCTCATGTTCCTTTTGAAGTTTCAGACTGAGTAAAACAGTTAATGCACTTTACTAAATGGGTTTTGTAATCATGGCACATGTATTTGCAATAGTTCTAGTGCTCTGCTGACATCAAAAGAAAAAAAAATTATGCCATGAAAATAGTTAAAAAATTGTCCCTCCCCTAATTAAAGATTGTTGTTGTTGTTGTTAGGTGCCGTGGAGTCGGTATCCGACTCATAGCGACCCTCATAGGGTTTTCAATGGCTGACTGTTTTGGGATTGCCTTGGGAGTGGATTGCCAGGTCCTTCTCCCATTTATGCGGTGCTGGGAATTGAACTCGGGACCTCAGAGACTGCAGCACAGTGCTCTACCAACTGAGGTAAATCCCAGCCCCTAATTAAAGATACTGGTATTGAATTTCTCTACCTCTTGCATATGATGAGGTACATTCTAAACAAAAACATAGAAATTGAATCATGTACCTCCTATCCTTTAGTATGATATAGGTCCCCAAGAGTGATTGAGACTTAGGAAACAAACAATTGTGAGTACTTCGCCAATGCACTGAAGTTCATCAGCAGCTCTTGATATAGGAAATGCATCAGAATAGTGCTACAAAAACTGTAATTTCTTCTGAGCATCACAGACTTTTTGTCCAGGCTTGCAGAAATCCACACAGGACAAATTTTTATTTACAGTGTTTACAACAGTGAGGCATTTTTATAAAGGAACTTCATATTCATTTTATGAAATAATATCCTATTCTTTTATTTTCACTTCCTTTTTAAATCTTACTTTTATGTCATAGATTTAAATTTGGACTAGGTTTAAAAGCCTAGAAAAGGTTTAGAGAGATAATGGTCAAACTAATAATATATTTTCCATAAGTTTTCAAATAAAATTGTAAAACACATATTTATAGAAAAATAGCAAATATAATATAGCATGTCCATATAGGCCTCATTCAGTTTGCTCTATTATTAATATTTTATGTCAATATAGAACATGTGTTATAATCAGTGACTAATATTCATACATTATTACCAACTAAAGTCCATACTACCCATGTTTCTCCTTTTTTTTTTTTTAATCTAATTCATGATCCCATCTGGGGTAATGCAGTACATTTAGTAGTCATGTCTCCCTAGGCTCCTTGTGGCTGTGAGAGTTTTTCTTTTTTCCTTTAATGAACTTGACAATTTGGAGGAGCAAAGGCAAGTATGTTCCCAAATGTCCCACAAGTGAGATTTTTCTAATTTTTCTCATAATCAGACTGGAATTATATGTTTTTGAGAGGAAAACCATAGAGGGAAAGTGTCATTTCATACAAATCTATCAAGTACAAATGCTATCAACATGACTTATTACGTTGTTATTGACCTTGTTCGTCTAGATGAGGCAGTTTTTGTTATGTTTATCACTGTAAAGTTGCTCTTTCCTCCCCATCCTTTTCATATTGTGCTCTTTGGAAAGAGTCAATATGTGCTTCTCACATTTAAAGAGAAGGAATTAAATGCTTCATCTCTTAAGAGCAGAATATTTATCTGCATAAACCATTTGGAGTTTTTCTACATGGAATATTTGTTTATTCTCTCCATTTATTTATAAAGAATTCATTTATATCAGTATGAACTCCTTGGCTTCTAAATTCTCTGGGACAGATTTTATTCAATTGGATTTAAATGTATAGATCTTATTCTTTAGAAATCTTATTCCTAGCTTGGTGCAGTGCCTCGAACCTGTAATGCCAGTGACCAGGCAGGTGGATGCAGAAGTGTTGCAAGGTCCAGACTAGAGGCAGCCTACATATCTTAGTAACACCTTACCTCAAAAAAAAAAGAAGAAGAAGAAGATGAAGAAAAGGAGGAGGAGGAGGAGGAGGAGCGGAGGGGGCAGGAGGAGGAGGAGAAGGAGGAGGAGAGGAAGAAGAAGAAGAAGAAGAAGAAGAAGAAGAAGAAGAAGAAGAAGAAGAAGAAGAAGAGGAGGAGGAGGAGGAGGAGGAGAAGGAGGAGGAGGAGGAGGAAGAAGAAGAAGAAAACAAAATGGGATGGGGTGCAGCTCAGTGGTACAGTGCTTGCAAAACATACAAGTATGAGGCCTTGGGTTCATTCCACCAGGACAGAAAAAAAAAATCTTATTCTTTACATCCATTCATTTTTTTTCCCTTTATTAAGGCATATAGAGTCTTCAAATAGAGGTTGGCAAGTATTTTCTTCAGTTGGCCACATATTAAAAGTTTTGGTTTAGCAAGACACATGGTAGCTGTTACAACTCTGTGAAAGAAGCCAAAGAAAATTTGTTTAAAATAATCAGATACATCCAATAATACTTTATTTACAAAAGTAGATGGGATAGATTTGGAGCACAGGCTTTAGACTGCTGACTCCTGCCACAGAACATGAATCTTATGTCCTGGTACTTTTTGGTTTGTTTGTTTGTTTTTGTTGCTGCTGTTGTTTGTTTGTTGTTTGCTTTTTGAAACAGGGTCCAGTAAATTACACAGCCAGCCTCTGGTCTTGGAATTTATGATCCTCCTGCCTCCTCCTCCGGAGTAGCTGGATTACAGGCATGCACCACCATACCCGGCTCCTGGTACTTTTCTGATCTTTACTTGCAGATCCTCTTCCTGTGCCCTAATGACCTGTTCCCAGAAATAACTTTGTTTTGTGGGTTCTTAACTGTTCTCTGTGAACAGTAATGTAGGTTTTTGATTGGTAATGCAAAAGCTTTGATAATTCCTCAAGAAACTTAGAATTATTATTATGTTGTTGTTGTTAGATGCCATTTAGTTGGGTCTTACTAATAGCGACCCTTATGTCAGTGCTTCTCTGCTATTCATGAGGTTTTCAATGGCTTATTGATTTTCAGGATTGCTTTGAGCTTTAGAAGTGAATTGCCACATACTTCAATTTTTGTGGTGTTGGGAATTGAACGCAGGGCATCAGAGAGTGTACAGAGTAGCACTCTACCAACTAAGCTAACCTCAGCCCACTTAGAGTTATTATATGCTCTAGGAATCCCATTTCTGGGTGTTTACTCAATAGCTGTGGGATCAGTGTGTTGAGGAGATGGCTGTAATACCTTGTGAGTTGCAGGACCATTCAAATTGTCAAGTTATGAACTGAAACTAAGTGTCCATCAAAGGAAGAACAGAAAAAGAAAATGTGCATATGTATGTGATAAAATATTGTTCAGTCTTTGAAAAAGAACAAAATTCTGTCATTGTAACAACATGGTTGTAATTGGAAACATTATACTAAATGAAATAACACAATCAGAAAAAGTAAATACTGCATATTCTCACATGAAAAATGTAAAAACAATCATTTACAGAAGAAGAAAGTAAAATGGTTAGGGGGTAAGGAAATGGAGAGATGGTAGTCAAATATTACAAAGTCTCAGGAGGAATAATTTTAATTTTTTAGATTAACTGCACAGCATACTGAATACAATTAATAATTGAATACTGTACATTTGAATATCACTACAAGAGCAAATTTTAAATTATCTTATTAGCAAAAAATGTTGACTATTTCAGGTTATGAATATATTACTAACTTGAATTAATTATCTCATAACTCTATTTAAAAAATTATAAACATCATACTCAATTGTAGTTTATCTATAGACATGAAACAGTTAAAATTAAAGCTTTGATGATAAAGATGTAATTCATAACTACAAGAATATTAACCCTGAATTCATAAATTTGAAGAAGACAAAATATAGAAGGTTTCCTTGCATAGATTTTGGTGTAATACAGAACTGAACAACCTGTGGTAACATGCTAGGTTCTATTAGTTATATCTTCTGGAGCCATTTGGAGCTGGAGACATGAAGTGGGGCAAATGAAGGGAAGGATATCTCTGAAAACTGCATAACTCAGTCAAGTCCTTGTAGGATAAATTATTTTAAAAATCATTTGCAATGTGGTATATCACATTGTGACATCACATTCATTCGAAACAGAAACAAAAAGATTCAGAATGCTAACTGAGAAACAGTCTAAGGAATCACTGTTTTCCTTTTCATACCAAAACTGCACAATGCCCTATTAACATAAATATTGTATTAATGATAAAACATCTACAAGTTGATTAGCTGCAATAGCTTCTGTCTATTCAAATGTGTTAGTTCTGAAGGGACATTGGTGCACCTAATTTGATTTCCCCCTGAGCAGTACATGATGTGTTATTTGATGCCCTTCAAAGGACACGATTAGCCAAGCTATAAAGTGTCTGATTTTATTAGCTTTGCTGGGTTTTATCAGTTTGTAAATGTGTTATTTTCTCCATTTATTGTGCCTATGGGATCCAGAGATAGAGTAAGCATCAAGTTAATATGTTTTGGGTAGGCAGCGAAGGCCATACTTTAACACTTATGTGGTGTTGTGATGACATTGAAGGTGGAGTCCTGGATACTGTAATGTCAGGGCCATTTATCAAGGCAATTCTTCAATGCTATAAACCTTAACTCTGACATTGAATTCAACAGTAGGCCTTTGTTTTAAATAGAACCAAATGTTCCTGGGCTGTTAACAATCCTCCTTAACTGAATAACAAGCAGTCAATAATAAGAAAATAGGTCAGACAGGTGGTCAGACAAGGAAAAGAAACAAAGATGTTGACCTGAGATAGTGTGTTCGAGGTCTTTTTGATCATAGAAAAACTGGGTTCAATTTTAGTTATTTAAATAAGAAAGGAAATCCTCTGTAAGTATATAAAAATGCCATGAACCCTTTGCATTTAATTGGGATACAAAACACAGTACACTCATTTAACTGGATAGATTGGCAGGAAACAATTTCAATGCCATGCATTCAAAGGATGCCAAGAGCAGTGATATAATCAGCATTAGAGATGCTCAGAGTAGTTAACAGGTGTTTGTGCCTTTGAGTTCCTGCATTCTTTTCAGGTTGATTTCCATTTAGCTTTCTCAGAGCTTATTCAAATGATTTGCCTATGCATCAAAGCTGGATACTGTACTTATTATTCAAGCAATTAATTCATTAAAGATAATGCTTATTTGAATAATGCTTTTTTAAAAAAATTCAATCATATAATTAATGTTTCCTTTTCATCTGGAATTCAAAAGAAAATCTGAGCTCTTCCCCTCCACCCACACATAACTATTCCATTCATTTGATCATTTCTACCCACTTACAGGAATATGAATACAGGTTATAAGTGGTGTGCTTAAGTATGTACATTAATAGAAATAAAAAACAGTTCCTAATCAAACTCTACTTTGATTTGCGTGTGTGTGTATGCATGTGTTCACATACATTTATTGTGTATGTATGAGCTGAAAGGAGAGAAAAAATTATTTTGTGCCTGTTATCCTTTCCAGTGCATTTTCTGCATTGTGTTAGATATTATCTTCTTCACACTACAGTCTTATGAGACGGAAAACACTTTTATCACAGTTAATCTAAGTGATTTATCCCAAAATTCCATAAGTGAATAATGCAGTAGGGCTAAGATAATTGTGTGATGATGTCTCAGATACCAGGTATATAATAAATTTAAATGGCATATACACAATGGGACTGGGGTTTAGCTCAGTTGGTAGAACACTGCTCTGCACCTTCTGAGGACCTGGGTTTGATCCCCAACACTGGAAAAAACAGGAGAAGGACTTTGCAATCCACTTGCAAAACAATCCTGAAGCAATCAGCCAATGACAACTCTGTGTATGTCACTATGAGTTAGACTCCACTGGACAGCACCTAGCAAAATACACAGGATAGGCTGTTAATTTTTCTGTTAAAAGTTCTACACCAGCAATCATATTACTCATAGGTTTTCTTCCTCATATCCACTTGTTGTTCCTTAAACAGAACCTTGATATGCAAGAACAAAACCTGAATTCTTTTGGAAAATTGGCTGGAAAATTACTACTTGACATTGTAGTTGAATTAAAGGAAAGGAAAATATACTTCTACTAAGTTGCTTATTTTTCCACTAGAGTGGAAGCAAATGAAATTATGGATCATTTTGTTGTTGTATTCATGCTGGGAAAGATGCAATGTCTTCTTCAGTAGATTTTCATTGACTTAATCATTACATAATTTATTTAATTTTAAGTTTTAATTGACATTCTTTGACTATGTAATTGACCTAACAACACATTTAAAATTACTAAAATCCTGTGAAATTTGGATTAGTCATTTTAATCTGAAATAATAAACCAGTATCTGTGATTACTGTCAACTTACCTATTTGCCTGTGAATGACTTGGACTTGGCCTTTGCAAATCATTGTGTTTATCAAGATGCATTCAAATGTGACCAGTTCAAGATTGATATTAAATTTTAAGAAGTTATTCTCTGCTATAAATTATTTCATCTCATACTTAGTCAGTGGTATCCAGCATACATACATTAGCACATGCATTTTTTTTTTTCTTTTTTGCGGTACTGGGGGTTTGAACCCAGGGCCTTGCGCCTGCATGCTTTACAAATGCTGGACCACTGAGCTGTACCCGCAGCCCTTTTTTTTTTTTTTTTTTTTTTTTTTTTAACTTCTTGTGACAGGGTCTTGCTAAGTTATGCAGACTACCTCTGTTCTCCAACTTGCGATCCTCCCCCTTCTGCCGCCTCCAGAGCCGCTGCGATTACAGGCGTGCACCACCGCGCTGGCGATAGTTTATCTTCTTTTAAAAAAGCTATTTAGAAATCAAGCTATGGGACCTAGTTAAGGGAACTTCATTGCTGCTCTAAGTTCTAGTTTCACAACAAAGAGAACTAGAGCTCAGAGCTATTTATCTATCTTTTACATGAATATATAAATGTAAATGTATAAATATGAATAGAAGTGTGGATTTAACAATCCTTAGAATTAAAATGAATTTCCTAATTTGAATAGACCTCTGCTGGTTATGTAATTCATCTTAAAAATGACTAGGTTTTCCTTGTTTCAAATATCTTTCTCTTTTTTTCCATCTTTGTTTATTTATGTATTTGTTTGGGGGCTTATAAAACATTAACAATGTTCTTTTTAGAACAACAAAAAACTATAAAAACATGTAGATATAAATGTTCACAAATTTCTCTAACAATTTATGACAGTCATGTTTTGCTTTTGTTTGAAAATGTTTATCTTTGTTATATTTTTCATACTTATCATTCAAATATTTTAATATCTATCTTTATAGCTCTATTTTTGTGTACATACATGACTGTGTCCAAAGGATAAATTACTATATATATAGTTGTTTGCTAAAATATTGTAAGTCTATAAATAGATTATTCTCTTACAAGTAATTTTTTTCCAATTGATACATATGTATGAACATGGTTATTTACATAGACCTTATGTTTCATATTATCATCTACCTCTTCTAATTTTACAGATGAAAATGTATTTTGTTTTTATTCTAATCTGTATGGCAGTAGTTTCTAACTAAGTCAAACACATTTCTAAAGTTTTATTGGCCATCATTATTTCTTCATTATTTATGTTTTCCCTTCTATGTATTTTTTGGGAGAAGGACCCAGCAACACCCTTGTCAAAACAATCAACCATTGAAAACCCTATGAATAGCAGAGAAACACTGACAGTAGTGTTTCATCTGTTGTACCTAGGATCGCTATGAGTTGGGCACTGACTCAATGGCACCTAATAGGGATGACATGTATTTTTTAATGTTTAGCACCTTTTATTTTTTAAAAGAATATATGGACAAAATTAAATGCAGCTATACACAGGCACACAAAAATATATCATGATATAAGTTATATGTATTTTTTTCTATTGGATTTGATAGTCTCTATATTTTATGTTTACTTTGGATTCTATAGAAAATCTTTTCCTCATATTAAGATTACAGACTTTTCATTGCTATTTTTATTTTATTGCATCTATTTTCTCATTTTGACATTTTACTATTAATGCATCTGGAAATTATTCTGGCCTATTTGTTAAATGTGGATCTAATATCATGATTTATCAAATAAATACTCAGTTAATTAATCCCGTTATATTTGATATGCATAATTTTCCCTGATTTTATGCTGCTTTCATCATATAATAAGTACTTCAAGTTCTTGTACTTTGGAAAATTATTTTTTATTACTTGATTAATCTGCATATTCTTCCACAAGAATTACACTGGTTTTAAAATTGTAAGCTTTGAGGATATTTTAATATCTTCTAAGGGAAGTATTCTAAATTATTTTTAACTTTTCAAAAATGTCTTATTTTGCCTATGGTATTTATGTTCTCAAATGCATTTTAGTATATTTTTCAAGGTTTTCCAAGTTTTTTTTATTAGAATTACACTAAATGTATAAATTACTTGACAGAAATGGCATCACTGCATATTAATACTTCTCATTCCAGAAATTTTCACATTTTTTACTAGCAATTTTTTTCATTATTTGTACCTTCTGGAGATATTGAACACCATTGTATTAATCAGTCTCTTCCATTTATTGTAATAACTCTTCTCCTCAGATCTCATCATAAGTCTTCCTAGCTCTTCTCTGCTGAACTATCATGTGTTGATTATATCTGAAATTTCCTTCTTCAAATCTCTTCCTTTTGATTTTATATATTCTCCCTAGGTAACTTTATGCAGCTCAATCATTTGGCTTCAGTTGATACGATTTGTTGTTGGGTGCCATCCAGTCAGTCTCCAACTCATAATGATCCTATGTACAACAGGTGAAGTACAATTGTCCGTGCTTCTCTGCTGTTCATAGGGTTTTCAATGGCTGATTGTTTATTGGGAGTGGGTTGCCAGGTCCTTCTCCATGTTGATGCCAGATAGTAGTATTTATAAAAGTTCTAACTTTTAGTCCCATATATCTAAATATACATTCAGAATTTCTTATCAGTATTTTAAGCTATAAAATGTAAAGTTAAATGCAGTGTCGTGTCTCAAACTTTATTTTTCTCTAGTTATTTTTTAATAAATAGTTTCTCCACTCATACAAACTAGAAACACGGATTCAATTTACTCTTCAACCAACAGCTCCTATTCTACTTTTTAAAAATTATCTCAGGCTTTGCCTTCCTCTCAATTCCTACTCTATTTCTCACATTTATACTTTCTATTTTTGGATTATCTGTAGTAATTTTCCAAGTATTTTCCCTGATGCTAGACAGATTAGTCACTAAATAAATCATGCTGAGCTTCAAAACTTCTTTTCATGCTTTTGTCTTTGCATTTGTGGAACTGTTTGTGAGTTTTGTTTTCTTTTGATTTTTGTCGTTGTTGTTGTTTTCTTCAATGGCTTTGTCTTGGCCTGGAAACTCCTTGAGGGTCAAAACAGTTTGCCTTGTTCACAACTACACAATACAGTACTTTTAATGTAGTTGATTCTCAGTTAATGATTAAAGAATAGAGCCATATGCCAGGTAGTATCAAGGACTTATCTGGACATGGAATTAAATGGTCAGTTGATGCTTACAGTAACTGATCTACTGATACAATGGTAAGATGAATAGATAAATAGATGAATGATAAAGTAATGAGTTTAGAAATATTTATATGTGCTCATCCAAGGTGTTGGAAAGTAAAATGAAGGTGCTCTAGTTATCAATTGTTGTACGATGAGGTGCTGTAAGAATAGTAGTTGATGGTACAGACATTGGAGCCATACTGCCTGTGTTAAAATACTAGGATTATAATCCTACACTCAAAAAAAATTTAATTGCTTTTGCTTCAGTTTACTTTTTTTTTTTTTTTTTTTTTGGTAATCCTTTTGTTTGTCAGTTCCATCATCTTCAAGAAGGGTAAAATAATGATGATTATCTCATAGGGCAGGACTGAATGAATTTACATATAACAAAGTTCTAGAATGAAGTCTAGTTCATAAAAATGTAATATAGGGTTGCTATTATTACCAGTACTGTATTACTCTTATTATTATTCATACTTTTATAACCCTATTCTAAGTTTATGTAAAACTTATAAACCTAAACTACATGTTGTAAAGTGAAGTTAAAGCGGCACATGCTCTAGATATTTTGTTCCATTAAAGAGTCTTCTTGTTTTTCAGTTCTGTTATCATCCCAATATATTACCTATCCCTACGCTATACATACCTTGCAGATTCATAGGTATATATTACTTGAATTAAACCAAAAGTTTCCGAATAGTGTAAATTTCATTTTAATCATCTCTATGTCCCACCCATATTGCATTCCAAGATGTCTACCAAAGCTCCAACATGTATTGAAAGCACAGTAAATTCTAAACATGCCCTATGTATCTATTAATCCATATATCTTTCCATATGTACACTCACGAAGGACTACAGAGATATTGGCTGGTATAAAAATGCAAATGATATATCTAATTTAAATCTTTAGATTATTGGAGCTAACCTAGAAATGAAATCATAGTCTAATATCCCTATGCATTAGGCACATAAAAAATTTTGTATTTTCTTTTCCCAGAAAAAAACCAATACCTGAACATATCTTTTCTTATAAAAAGAAAATAATAGGAAGGTGGAATTATAAATGTTTAATTTGATTACTTTTTCATTGAAAGTTAAGTGTCTGTTATTCTAGCATAATATATGAATTTTCCTCATGAGTATTTTATGAAATAGAAGAACATGATTTTTATTTTGTTTTCTTTATTCAAACACATAGTTAATGTGATATCTTGATATCACTCCTCATTGATCTAAGGCCCCCACACTGTTCCTCACCCCAGGGTAAACATAATGTGATACAAACAGTAAAAGAATGTGAAACTACTTCCATCTCTGGACAAATTCATTCTTGAATACATATTTTTTATCATTTGCTTTAATTCCACAATAGATTGAATTCTGATTATACTGCATTAAATTAGGTTCACAATTAGACTAGAATATGTCATTTTTATAATCTGCATCCTGTAAGAAAACAAGGTAGATTAAAGTTGGTAAAATGGGCAGGTGTGCACAGGCTTGATTTTGGGGGGTGTACGAAATGCCCTTCCTATACATTTATTTACTTCTTTGTTTTAAACTGCATTACAGCTTGAAACCAAGTTTAAGGCATTTATTCATGAATATTTAAGGTTATTTAATACTAATGACTCAGTTGGGTTACTTTGAAATTTGTTTGAGAGAGATTATACAGAAACTTACAGAAATCTGAACAGTAGGAGACTGAAGTATTTCTCCTGCTCTGAAACCTAAACTGCTTGAAACAATCTGTTATTATTAAATTTTTCTTATTATTAAAATACAAATGCCCCTGGGACATGAAGCATGTCATTTCTCACATCTTTTTGAAAATGAGTTTATTATAAAGAGAAAATACCGATTGCCTGGAGAGGTAAGATGCTGAATTTGGAAAATTGCAAAATAAAGGCAAATTTCTGTCAACTTTGTTCTTGATATACACACTGTGCAATATTTCTGTGGCAGTGAGAGGATTTTTGTGCTATGTTCTTTGACATAACGTCTTCCTTAACATGACTGACTTCCAAGAAAGGTATCTGAAAGTTCCAAAAAATAAAAAAATGCAGATAGCATCTCTAATAATGTGGGATATTAACAATGACTTTGAATTAGATTGAGGATTACTTCAAAATCATTATGCTTTTCAAGGCCTTTAATCCTTTGTTTCCACCCACATCTCCTAATACATACTCTATAAACTTCCTGAGATTAAGGATGAACATTTGTCCTAGCCCCTTACATTTCCCTTTATATTTCACAATAACTGGTACATTGTTGTTGTTGTTAGGTGCCGTTGAGTCGGTATCCGACTGATAGCGACCCTCATAGGGTTTTCAATGGCTGTTTCGGGATTGCCTTGGGAGTGGATTGCCAGGTCCTTCTCCCATTTTTGCGGTGCTGGGAATTGAACTCAGGACCTCAGAGACTGCAGCTCAGCGCTCTACCAACTGAGCTAAATCCCAGCCCTAACTGGTACATAATACATGTTTAATTACTATGTGTTAAATGAAGTTACATATTTATGCCTTTGTTTCATTACATATTTTGCTTTTATAATTCCCATTTATGCTCCTTTAGTATAAGGAAGTTTGCTGATGTTTATAAAAATACAAGGTTTATTTTGGGGTCAAGATCTCAATGTTATCTTTTTAATGAATTTAAAGTCATACACCCAGTGAAAACATATATTTTATTATCAATCATGTGTATAATTCCAAAGAGACTTTTCATGGGTGCTATCTTTCTCAACATAATTAATCTCTCTGTTGTGCGTGCGCCTGTCCTCCCTCCCTCCCTCCCTCTCTTTATAAATAAATATATATATTTGATATATATACATGTATATGTGTATATATTACATATATATTTTATATATATATATATATATAAATATATATATGGTGGGGCTGGGATTTAGCTCAGTTGGTAGAGTGCTGCACTGCAGTCTCTGAGGTCCGGAGTTCAATTCCCAGCACCGCAAAAATGGGAGAAGGACGTGGCAATCCACTCCCAAGGCAATCCCGAAACACTCAGCCATTGAAAACCCTATGAGGGTCGCTATGAGTTGGATACCGACCTGACAGCACCTAACAACAACAACAGCAACTATATCTATATCTATCTATCTATCTATCTATCTATCTATCTATCTATCTATCTATCTATCGTGTGTGTGTGTGTGTCCTACACGATTTTGAAACAAAATTTCATTGATGTGTTAGACCTTTGTCAATGTGACAAAATACCCAAATACCAACCTAAAGGAAGAAAGAATTATTTGGTCTCAGTTTCACGGGTTTCAGTATGGCTGCATTGTTTCTGGGCAGTGGGAGCATGGGGCAGCTTGTGGAGATTGGGAAGCTGAGAAATACAGGAAGAAGCCAGGGATAAGGTATATCTTTCCAGAAAAGCTGTGCCCCCAGTGACCTACTTCCTCGTACTTTCCACCACTTTCCATTAATGCCATCATATTATGGAGCCATCGAAGGGCGAATCCACTGATGAAACCAAAGCCCTCAGTATCCAGTCATTTACCAAAAACCCCAGCTCAGAAAACAGTTGCATTGAGAACCAAGCCTTTAACACATGAGCCTTCTGGGGGAAGACTTTATATCCAAACGTTAGTAATTGCAAAACATTTAAATGCTCTAGTAAGATTCCGTGTGTGGGGGGAGGGGGTGCGCGCACGCGTGCCTGTGTGTTTCTATCTACTGTTTCATGAACCACACCATTATGTTTCATAATCTAGGAACATAGGTCAATGACAAACTCCTATGGAACTCAGTTCAATTTTTTTTTTTTTTTTTTTTTTTTTTTTTTGCTCCACAATCACTTTTCACTCTGGAAGGTATTAATCACCTTCATATACTCACAATCTTTCATGAGATAATCATTCATGCAGAAATCTACATATGCCTTCTTTCTTTGTTCAACCACAGCAAATTTATATGGAATTACCACCTCCAGAGTTAATGGATGCTCCAATTGGAAATCACAGACCCTTGGATAGAAAATTCTACATCTGAAGAATCCATGACATACCTTGTTTTCATCACCAATGTCCTTCCTGATTGACAGGGAAATGGACTTATTTATAAAAATTTAACTAAGTCATAAATCATGTACATTCTTAAAGAAATGCTGAATCATCATTGCAGAGAGGCTGGAGTCTAGCTCAGTTGGTAGAGTGCTGCTCTGCACTTTCTGAGGCCCTGGGTTCAATCCCTAGCACCATAAAAGGTGGGAGAAGGATGTGTCCCCCCACTCCTGAAGTAATCCCCAAACAATTAGTTATTGAAAACCCTATGAATATATGGTCCTTGTGGGTCAAAATATAGTGTTGCTATGAGTTGGACCTGACTTGAGGGTGCCTAACAACATAGTTATTTTAAATTTGGAAGAAATGCATATGCAATTGCTCAGCAATCTAACTTCTTTGAGAGGACATTTTATTTTATAATGCATCTCGTGTCAATAACCTTGATAGCCAAGCTTTAATTTTTCTATTTTCTGGTTTTGTGATTTTAAGTTTTGATCTAAAACTTTCTCCCAAGCTCTGGCATACTTTTATTTTAAATTATTATTCTATGTTCTCTAACAGAAGGAATCATTTATGAATAAGCAGTCATTTTTAAGCATTCTTCCTGGCTATTCACAAGGCCGTATTGAAAATACAACTGAGAAATTATGTTCTTTGAATTAAAACCACAGATTTTCATTGTAACTATTGCTGTGGCAATAGCTGTTTATTTCTAATTAAGTATAATGTATCATAGCTTGAAGAAATGCATACGGTATCAAATAAATATTTGTGTGCAGAAATGTTAATAGATGATTGCATAATCAAAGAATTATATAAACCAAATTTGCACTGACTCTGTTAAGAAGTCAGGTGTGGAGACAGGGGTCAGTGGGATGAGAACAACAGGCAGAATTTTCTTCAAAACTTTCTTAGTGTTTTAAATTGCTCAGGAAGCAAGTATTAATTTGCTAATATCAAATTATAAAATTAATTTCATTGTTACTATTTCAAAGCACTGGGGAAATTTAAAGAGAAATATAGTGAAGTAGCATAGCAGTTTTTGCTTGAAACACAATTCCTATCTACTTATCATAAAGACAAGATGTAGTAAAATACTGTTATCAACAAAATGAGAGTTAGAGAGGATAGTCAACCAAATCCTTTTATAACTTAGAATTTTGCAAGTGGAATGTTTTCCACAATTGCATGTTTTATTTCTAGGGCATAGATGATACTTCAAGACATAAAGATAAGATGCAGAAGATCTGAACTCTATCTAAATAGTAAAGATCTTTTTTTCTTAAACTCTGTGGCACACTATTATACTTAGTCTCAAAAGAGTTACTAGGTTATACTGTATTATTTTTTATTACACTAAAAAATTTATGTATTTCTTCATATAGGATATAGGATATTTTGCAATCATATATATTATAAATGCTATAACATAATCACTGGGTAACTACAAAATTGTCCACATTTAAAT
>VMDO01036069.1:0-15484 GCA_007922755.1 Pedetes capensis
AATATCAGTCATAGTTATTTTAAACTTCTAGCATAATTGTTCAAAAATCTGTACTATACCTGAGTCTGGTTCTGATGCTTGATTTTTCTTTTCAAATGTATGTATATATTTTTTTCCATTTCAAAATGCCCTGTATATTTTTCCCCTAAAGGTGGACATGATGTATTAAGAAATAAGAACTAAGTTTTGGAAGTGTTTCTTAGCTAGATTTGGCTAATGGTTTCCTTACCTTAGTCATATAAGGTCTAATTAACTAGTTTCCCTTGGCTAGTAGGCTTTTGCTATGGAGAATGCCCTGGGAGCATTTCAATATGACTACTTCACCTCTTGCTGTTCAAAAGCATCAGGGGATTTTCATTTGGTTTTAATCTTGAGAAATCTACATGGTTACTAAAAGTAATACCCATCAAAGCATAGGAACAGTCCCTAAACTAGACTGCTAGTAGTTTCATACTTTCAAGTGAATCCATATTTAGCCTCTGCAATTTGTCAAAATTTTCATTTGAATTTTCCTACTAGTTTATGGCTTCAGTGGTTTCTGCTCCAAGTAAGTTCAGCTAAGCTGTACTTGTCTTTCTCTCCAGATTCAAAGGGCCGGAATTTAACTCAATTTGTTGAGCGCTTCTCTGGAGTCTCTGAGGTCCTGGGTTTGATTCCCAGCACCACAAAAATGGGAGATGGATGTGACAATCCACTCCCAAGGCAATCCCCAAACAATCAGCCATTGAAAAACCTATGAAGGTTGCTATGAGTCTGATACGACTTGATCGCACCTAACAACAACCAGGTTCAGGGTGGTGATTTGCCTTGTGATCTCAATTTTGTGATGGATGTAAAAGCCATTGATTTTTACTTTGTAAGTTTTTTCTTGTTGGAGGGATAGAAGTGATAACTTCCAAGCAATTTATGTGTTCAAGCTGAGACCACAAAGTCCATTATTCACTTTTAAATGAAATGGATATTTGACATGGCAAATTTCCCTATGCTTCTGAATTATGTATAAACAAATATGTATTCCATATATCTGTAAGAAATACATTTATTATCTCAGGCGTAATTGAACATAGCTTACTTTTTATTAAAATCCAACAGTTTATATTACTTCAAACTAAAGACTGCATACAGTTTCATAAGGAAACAGCAAAATATGTTATGTACTTTTATTGGTGTTACTCTACAAAATTTTCTGGTTGCTAGGCAATAAAAATGTTAAGTGTTATTACAATTTTAACATTATAATATGCTTTTCTTACTTCAATACAGGACATATTGTAACTGGGGACCCTGACCAGAGGCAGCTGTGGGGTGGTTGGGGAAGTGTTCTATAGTTTCCTAGTGAGTCTGTTTTTCTGGACTCTGAACTTTACAGGGACCTTAGGTAGGACAGGATGCCTTGAGAGGGCTGTAGTTTGGTATCTCTTTTCTACCTGGTTAGTTAGGATCTGATAAGACTCCAAAGAGTTCTAGGGAAATACTTTTTTTTTTTGAGAGAAGCCCTTGTTGAGAAGTATAGAATGTTCTTGTGTATTTTAAAATGGTTAATCTTCCTCTGTTCCTGCTGGAAGCAGGAGAAGATTTTTGTTTTCACACACTAACTGTGAGAAAGTGGTCAAGATCCTGGAGTTACAAGTCACAAAAGTGTACCCACTCCTTTACTAGGCCTCCCTAGAATTTTGAACTTTATATCTGGTTTGCACCAAGACCTCAGTATCCACCAGGCACAGTTTCCCACTCTAACACTGGTTTCCCTGGTGCTTCTGTACCAGTAAATTTTGATTTTCTGTATTTGCTTATCTGTCTTGACAATTTCGATGTCGGTGTTTTGCCCTGTGACATCAATTTGCTGATAGATCCCAGAAGAGTTGTTGATTTTTGCATCTTTTTCAGCTTTTTATTTGTCTTTAGGGTGGAGTGCCAATTTTCAATTTCCATATATGCCAGACTAGAAACCAAAGTCAAGATTTTTACTACATTACTCAAACCCTGTTTTATGCCTGTTTGTATCTGTTTGTTGTTCATTCATCTTTTTTGTCTGACTACTCACAACACCTAACAACAACAACAACTCACTTTTTCACTTACTGCTTACACTTATACTGACACTGACATGCATTGGAGAGACTGAGATGAGTACTATCCAGACACTGTCTTTCAGAAGCTAATTGGCATTTGAATTTTGAGAAGCTAAGATGGAATGCAGACATGTTTTAACTATAATGTAGCAATGTTATTAGCATTCTAATACAGTTCTGTAAAGAGTCCTTTGGGAGATAGTAGACAGAAACAAATTAGCCTTTGTGGGAGTATTTGCAAGAACTTCTCTTAGGACATATATTTGAATTTGGCTTTTGCAAAAAGGCTTAATCTTTAAGTCCTTCGTCATCATTAGTCTGTGAAGAACTGGTAAAGTATGAGTCAAGTTAGCCTGTGGATCTAAGGAACTTGCACTTTTTTTGCTAGGGCTTTCTTCACCTATCAGTTGCTGTGATAGCTGTATGTATGCACATCTTACACACAAGAATCTCATTTCTCCATGTTTACTATGGTACCATATCCTAAATTGTGGCTCCAGTTTGGGAATTTCAGGTGGGCCATGGCATGGCGTAATAATCTGTCACCATCTCCTATATTTTTGTTAGAACAAAGGACATTTTATTTGTGTTCCCAATCTCCTTGTTCCTCTGAATTATTAACACAAGTTAACTCTATTAGAACTATTCTAATCTACTAGTTTCTTTAAGATCATCACATATATCTGGGTATAGTGGCACACACCTGTAATCCCAACAATTTCAGAGGTAGAGGCAGGAAGATTACAAGTTTGAGGCCAGAGCAAGCCTGTGTAACTTAGTGAGATTCTGTCTCAAAATAAAAAAAGAAAAAGAAAAAGGGGCAGAGGTGCAGCTTAGTGGTAGAGCACTTGCAAAATATGTGCAAGGCCCTTGACTCAACATTCAATACCAGAAAAAAATCATCATATATCACTTCCATTCAAATATAGATATTTTCAAAAATATTTTCTTATGCTTAGAAATGATTGAGAAATTGATTATAGTTCAAATCCTAGCATTTCAGGAAAAAGTAAAACAACATTACTGAATTTTCAAAATAAGCATTCCAAATTTTTTTACTTCTGACTAAACATTGTTCTTTTATACATGTGCCTTAGTTTGGCTACTATAATAAAAATACCATAGACTGAGTGGCCTAAACAACTAACATTCATTTCTTATGGTTCTGGAGGCTAGGAAATTCAAAATAAGGGTATCAGTGGATCTGGTATCTGTTGAGAGCACCACTTCTGGTTTGTGGATAGCTCTCTCACATAGGAGACAGAAAGAGAGAGAAAGAGAGAGAAAGAGAGAGAGAGAGAGGAGAGAGAGAGAGACAGAGAAAATGAATGAGAATAAGTGAGAAAGAGAATGAAAGCACTTTGGTCTCTCAAACTCCCTTTTTATTATTTATTTATTTATTTATTTATTTATTTATTTATTTATTTGTGGTACTGGGGATTGAACCCAGGGCCTCACACTTGCATGCTCTGCAAGTGCTGGACCACTGAGCTGCACCCCCAGCCCATTTTTTTTTTTTATTTTTTTTACTTTTTGAGTCAGGGTCTCGCTAAGTTACGCAGACTGCCTCTGGTCTCGAACTTGCAATCCTCCTGCCTCTGCCTCCCAAGCCGCTGGGATTACAAGCGTGCACCACGACGCCCAGCTTAAATTCCCTTATTTTTGAGAGCTCAATTTCATGACCTAATTACCTCCCAAAGTTTCCACTTCCTAACACCATCACCTCAGTGACTTAGACTTCAATATATGAATTTTGAAGAAGGCAAACATTCAGTCCTAAGCAGACAGTCATCATGGAAGATTCTATACTTATTCCAGTTATACTATACATTTCAAATATTAACAGAAGGTGCCAAAAAAGGTATGAACATTTTGAGAAAGAAAAAACACTGTATTAAAATTGTAATATTCAATGTATGTTGTTATTGTTAGGTGCCGTTAAGTCATGTTCGACTCATAGTGACCCTCATAGGGTTTTCAATGGCTGGTTGTTTTGGGATTGCCTCGGGAGTGGATTGCCATATGCTTCTTCCATTTTTTGCAGTGCTGGGAATTGAACTCGTGACCTCAGAGACCACAGAGCAGTGCACTATCAACTGAGCTAAATCCCAGCCCCCATTCAATGTATACCAATAAAAAAAATGAATATAAGTCATGTTTGACTTCTACAATGACAAGAGGTGCTAAAAGTGGTTACCAATTGCAGAAGAAGCAGGAATTATTGCTGTACACGGCCTCCTGGATTTCCCCTTGTGCACATCACACACAGTATCATGCATCTCCAAAGTAACATGAATGTGCACAATTGTTAGGCGTATTGGAGCTTCTGTTACATACTCATGCCTCCACTCTCATTGTATGGCCAAAGCACTTTCAAATTCCAGATACCACTTTAATATTGTCTTACTCTCCTTAACCAACAACGTGTTTCTGCCATTTTGTTTGATGTCCTTCCTGACTGTGTTGCATGGTGGTGCTACTATTCATTTGATTAATGCCACCTTTTGAGCAAATGCCATGCTATACATTGCTACCATAATTCAATTCAGTGTAAAAGAGTAATACATAGATAATATCTCTTAAAATGTGTAGACTTTTTGGCACCTCTCGTATTCAGGGATGTCTTGTAGAAGTAAGGGATGATGAAATATTTATATATTTAACATTTGACATCCACTAGGCATACAGTGGGAGTAGGACCAGGCAACCCACTCCCAAAAATCAATCAGCCATTGAAATCCCTATGAATAGCAGAGAAGCACTGACAACAATGTTTCCCCTGTTGCACATAGGGTCACTGCGAGTCAGATATTGACTCGACAGCACCTAACGACAACAGGCACACAGTATATGCCAGGTACCAAAATGCAGTATGGGTTTAAAAAGGAAAAATATTTACAGGTACTGCCTTCTAGGAGTTTATAGTCTAGTATGAGAAGAAAAGCATTACAAATTATCTATCTATCATCTATCTACCTATGTATCTATTATCCCTATCATTATTTTTATTATTGCTCTGTAATGGAAGATAAGTAAAAATAAATATGGAAAATAAGGAAAATAACAAAACACTAGCACAAAAGCAGTAGTTTTAAGATGGTCAGAACAGACTGTTGCAGTAAAAAGACAACAAAAAGGGGAATATCTTAGAAGCTTGTTTTCAAAGATATTTATTGTAGAATGAAAAATCCAAGTTTTGTGCTTCTGAGCATGTACCTGTCAGGTTTGTAAACATTCTTCAGCATATCCTGCAAGGATTCTTGCAGCTGCCTAATTTCTCTTGTTTAACAACCTTTCTCAGCTTCTATGACTTCAAAGTTTCTCTCTCTGTTTCTTGGTGAACCTACTGTCAGGAAGATATTGTTAAACTTTTATCTTCTCTGTTTTGTGTTATAAAAAATAGTAAGCATGTTGAAGGAATACTTTGTCACTGACCACAAGTATACAGAAATGCACAGCTCATGCCAGAATCAAAACCTAAGAAGATCCTTGCCTGTATTGAAATAGGAAGTAAGGTTTTAAGCATTCTGGAGGAATTGTTCCTTGTAAATTAAATGTAGATTTTGATTCTTATTGTGCTGTACCATATTATAGCATCATAGCTAATAATTGGATCTGTAAAATCAGTTAGAGTATGTCTCCTGCTTCACTTAAATTTCCCTTCAGTGAACAGATGATGATGATGATAATAAATAATAATAATATCATCTCACAGTATTGTGGGAATTAAATAACAACAACAACAATAATAATAATAATGTTGTTGTTGTTGTTAGGTGTCATCAAGTCGGTATCCAACTCATAGCGACCCTAAGTACAACAGGTGAAACACTGTCAGTGCTTCTCTGCTATTCATAGGGTTTTCAGTGGTGGATTGATTTTTTTGGAGGGGATTGCCATATCCTTCTCCCAAGCCTACAGCACCTGGTGTTGCCAGGTTGTCTCCCATCCAAGTACTAATCAGGCCCAACCCTGCTTAGCTTCCAAGATCTGGCCAGGCGTGGTGGCGCACGCCTGTAATCCCAGCGGTTTGGGAGGCGGAGGTGGGAGGATCGCAAATTCGAGACCAGAGGCAGTCTGCGTAATTTAGCGAGACCTTGTCTCAAAAAGTAAAAAAAAAAAAATGGGCTGAGGTGCAGCTCAGTGGTCCAGCACTTGCAGAGCATGCAGGCGCAAGGCCCTGGGTTCAACCCCCAGTACCGCAAAAAACAAACAAGCTTCCAAGATCTGATGGGATCGAATGCAACAGTGCTATGGCTGCAGACCATAATAATAATAGTGAAGTTAATAATTTATTATTATTGGGTTCTTAGAATGGGATCAGTTATGGTCAAAGCATTTTACTTCAATTGCCTGATGAACTCACTGCAGTAATCCTTTAGGTGGCTACTATTAAGATTGGAGGTATTTTGAGGTAGATAACTTCTTTAAGTCAGAACACAGCCTGACATGCCAGCAATTACCTTCAGGTCATTCTTATAACCTCCGAAATAACAGATCCAGGGTATAATCTATGTAAAACTCTCATCACAGTGCATGGCACAAAATAGGAGATCCTTAAAATCACCTACTGTAACATTATAAACGTAAGGGATAAGACAAGCATGAACTGACATTAATTTATAAATTAACTTAAATATCTTTTGAGACAGCATCTTACTATGTAGCCCAGGCCGGCCTCAAACTCATGATCCTCCTACTTCTACCTCCTAAATGCTGGAATTACAGGCATA
Organism: Pedetes capensis; assembly: GCA_007922755.1. Lineage (NCBI taxonomy): Eukaryota > Metazoa > Chordata > Mammalia > Rodentia > Pedetidae > Pedetes > Pedetes capensis. The sequence goes on from VMDO01036069.1 coordinate 6,806, forward strand.
GGCCACCGTGCCTGGCTCATTAATTTTGATATTATTAGGAATGTAATAATTTTCTTTCCTCTCAGTTTTTCAATACCAGACGAAGAAATAGATCAGTTGCCAAACTGAATTTCACACCTAAGAAAATTCATTTTGGTAACTCAACATATTGAACCTATGTAATCCCTGAGAGGTTCACATTAGTAACTCCATTCATACATTTGGAATTTGCTGTTCTTCTGGAAAGTTCAACTATCCTCTCCTAAGAGAATAGAAAATGTATTTTGTGATTAAGATTTTATTATAGAAATGATATACATATTTTGAAATATTACTGTTTCCAGAACATTGGTTGTCCAAGTCTCAACTGTTTATATCTTAAAAATATTTCAGTTTAAAGATGACCACCGTGTCAAATCTGCAATGTCTTCATTTGTTACATTAGGTAATGGCAGTTGCCTCAGTAGGATAATTGTGATCTTTTCAATAATAATAATTTTATTATTAAATTGATTTAAACTCTAGGAAAGAGAACATGTAGGTTTGTAAGTATAGTCATATTTTAATGACAATCATATCTTTTTGCTATCAGGTTATAATTCATATGAGATAGATTGATTGAGAGCAGTATAAAGAGAAGAAAGGAATAAGGATGATGAACTGACACAGAAAAGCCCATGGAATAATAGATTTTAAATATGCAGGGACTTTCCTAGATCCAGTTCAGTCCTTTAATATCACAGGTGAAAATATTATTATCCAAAAATACACATCATTTGGCAGTACTGACTACTGAGCTGTTTGGCAGCAAGTCCCACATGAAAAACCTCAGAGATTATTCCATTATACTTCAATAGTCTTCCATTATCACTGGTCTCCTAATAAGTATTCATTATCAAATACCCCAGTTTTTTGCTAAAGAAGTAGTAGTACTATAAACATGGATTCTAAAACTAGTAATACTGTTTATTAACTGAATCAAAATGACCAACTGACTTAGTTCTATGGTATGTGCACAAAGATAGAGAACAATGGAAAAAATACATTCCAGAAAGAAAATCGCATGCATAAATATGATGTATACACACATGTGGAATCAAAAACAGAATTAGTGACCAGAACAGTGGTTACTGGAGATGGGGCATTGGAGAAGTTCCTAATGAGTACAAATATACATCAAGACAAAAAAAAAATAAATTTTGCTGTTTTATTTCACAGAGCATGGTTAGAGTTAACAATTATGTATTGTACAGTCCAGAATAGCTAGAAGAGAGGATTTTAACTGTTCTTATCACAAAGAAATAAAAATGTTTAAGATGATGGATAATGTAAGTATCTGAAGTTGGTCTATACACAATATGTATGCCATAAAAGTGTACAATTATTGTCAACTTTTTTTGCAGAACTAGGGGTTGAATGGGAGAAGGACATGGTAATTCACTCCCAAAGCAATTCCAAAAGAATCAGCCATTGAAAACTTTATGAGGGGTTCCTATGATTCATACTGGATCTGACAACACCTAACAACAAACAACAGCTTTGAGCCCAGGTCCTTGCAGATGCTAGGCAAGCATGCTACCACAGAGCCGCACAACCAGAATCTCTCTTTTTTGGTTTTCATTTTGAGATAAGTTCTTCCTAAGTTACACAGGCTTCCTCTGACCTTGAACTCACAATCCTCCTGCCTCCTCCCCTATCATAACTGCGATTACGGGTGTGTACCACAGCACCTGGCCTATCAAAAATTTTTGAAAAGTAAATTGGCTGGGGGCAGTGGTGCACACCTGTAAACCCAGAGACTCCAGAATCAGAATCAGGAGGAAGACAATTTCAAAGTCAGAGGCAGCCTGTATAACTTAGTGAGACCTAGCCCAAAGATAAAAAATAAAAAATGAGCTGGGGTTGGTAGAACACTTGCAAAAGTATGCGTGAGGCCCTGAGTTCAACAACCAAGTACCACAAAATTCATTTGTGGCAAAGATGTTACTACATTGTAATGGGAAAATGATTGATTCCAAATGGTGTTTCTTAACAATCCTCTCTCTTAACAATTATGCATGGTGCATTTTGTAATGAAAGAGATAAATCAAAAAGGAACCATTATAGTAATTACAGTACTAACAAATCTACCCAAGGAATGAACCTGGCACAATTTTTCTCTTCATGGAGTACTGTTTCCCTCATCTTCACCTTGCTAAGTCCTGCCCAACCTTAAGAGTTCAGCTTAAGTATGATTTCAGTAAAGAAGACTTCACTGATAGGCTGAACCAGATCAGCCTGAGTTCTACGGTATGTGCACAAGGCTGAACCCTTGCTATGTGTTTCCTTGGTACCCTGCCATCTTCTACTCATAACCATACTCACAATTACTTCTGGAGCGGACATATGTCTTGTTTACCACTGTATTTCAAGTACATACTGTCATGTAGGTGCTCAGTAAATGTTAATTTAATTAATTTAGAACTTTGTAAACAGCAAAAGACTACTGAAGGAAAACATGGTAAAATTCTTCAACCACAAGAAATATTATCCGAGCTCAGTATCATGGTGCATGCCAGTACTCCCAGTGACTTGGGCAGTTGAGGAAGGAGGATTGCAAGTTTGAGGCCAGAGGAAACCTGTGCAATTTAGCAAAATCCAGCCACTTAATTAAAAAAATAACAATAAAAAAGAGGGCAAGAGTGCTGCTCAGTGGAACACTTGTTTAGTATGTTTGAAATCATAAGTTCAACACCCCCATACTACAGAAAAAAATATACACACTCACACACACACACATATATATATATATATATATACATACACAGATATGTGTGTGTGTGTGTGTATATATATATATATATATATATATATATATCTACATATATATGCATATATACACATATGTAACCTGAACTTTGGTATAAACTTAATGGATAAAACAAGAAAACAGACTTGAAATGAAGCATGATGTATTTAGGTGAGATAAATAGCATGGTTCATGAAATACAGTCTGATAAGGGGTTGACCATTAGCTTTAGCTGAATCATCTTCATTAAATAGAAGAAGTGGAGTTCCTGTTAAGATGGTGGATGGTTAATAGTCAGGCTTCAACCTGAAAGAAACAGGGAAATTCATGCAATTCTCTACCCAAAACAAACAAACAAAAAGAGTGGAGGAAAGGTTTAAATATGGATTTAGGAAGTGGATGATTGCATGAGAACAATTGGCCAGATAGTGGAAATTAAAATGGCAGAGAAGAGGAAGAATTGGCAGGGTGACTCATCAGAATTCCCAAGCCAGGGTAAACAATGGCAAAAGTTTTCAGAGGATACTGGGCCTCTGAGAGAGAGTGCACAGCTAGTGAGAGGGATTGCAGGAAACAGAAGTGGAGGTTTGCAGGACTCTCCTGGGAGGAGACCAGACTGTGTGGCTCCCCAGCATGATCTTGGATCCTGGGACTGTGTTTGCTTTCTTGTTGCTGAGGAGAGACTGTTGTCACCCTGGCCTCTGGTGCCACTGTAACTATGAGCCACCCAGAGGGAGAGAGACTGAGTGGTGACAAATTTGGAGGATGGAGAGGAACAGCTACAGCTGATGGAACCCCAAGCCTAAGAAAGTCTGTTCAGGGCCTGGGAGCACCTATGACACACAGAGACAGAGAAATGGAGTTTTTGGACCAGGAGGTTCAGCAGGATTGGCAAGCCTAAGAGAGATGGTTCAGACTGGTGTGACACAATTAGGGCCCAGGTGCTCTGGCAACACTGAATTGCATTGCCAAGGCTATTTTCATTTTTTATCTTAAGACAGGGTCTCGTTAAGTTATGCAGGCTGTCTCTGACCTTGAACTTGGGGTCCTCCTGCCTCTGCCTTCCAAATTTCTGGTCTTACAGGCATGTACCACCATGACTGGCTCTCTAAATAAATAAGAATAACATTGAAATTCTATTTGCTAACATTTAGAATTGAATCAGGTAACTTTTGTCTGTTTGCTTGTTTGTTTGTTTGTTTTGAGATAGCTTCTCTCTATGTATCCCAGGTAGACTGGAACTCACAATCTTTCTGCCTCAGCCTCCCAATTGTTGCACTTACAGGTGTGCACAACTATGATCAGCAGTGAGCTTTAAGATATTTGAAAGAATGTGATTTACATGATACATACAGTAAAGTTATTAAGATGCTCCTCATGATTTATATTAATACTTTATTATGAAATCATGGTTTTACATCTTAAACTTATGCTCACTGCCTACTACAAAGGCCATTGCAACATTTTATTGCATGGTATAGGGTACCCTGATGCAGATAAAGGCAAGGGCTTTGACAGAGAGCTTAGTTACCAGGATTTGCAGCATATCTTGTATTTCCTTCAGAGAGTTACAGTGTCCTGGGATATTCATGAAGTGAATATTGTTAGAATGGCGACACTTCTAGAATGAATGCTGTGACTAACTATGGGCTTACACTATGGAAACCACAAATATCTCCGAATGAAGAACATCCCTGTACATCACAAGCCCTTGCCATTTACTAGAACTCTCCAAATGTTTTTCCAAGATAGTTAAGTATTGTTTATCTTAGTCCCAGCATAACATCATCACCCTTAAGTCTGAAATTCCTGCAATATCACTTAATTCAAAATTCACTGATTAAAAATGCATTGTATTCTGAAACAGGACAGCAAGACTTAGCATACAATAACATTTGCTGTGCACCACATACCATATGCCAAAATACAGAACTTATCCATCATGATATAAAGAAGAGATATTTGTTATTGCTTACACATGCTTAAACTCTCCAAGTGTCAAGAGTTCAAAGCATGAGATTTAACAAAAGGGTAAAATGTATGCATTGGCCTTCATTCCTAAATACAATTTTAATTGAAACTATGTTACTGGCACAAAAACAGACATAAAAAGCAAGCACATACACCAATAAAACAGAATAGAGAGCCCATAAATAAACCCAAGCATATACAGTCAGTGGGGCTGGGATTTAGCTCAGTTGGTAGAGCACAGTTCTGCAGCCTCTGAGGTCAAGAGTTCGATTCCCAGCACCACAAAAATGGGAGAAGGATGTGGCATATCTGTCAGCTCATCATGCTGTGAGGGCTTGCATGTTCCTGTGATACTGAAATTACTTAACAATGCAGAAAATATCAAAAGAAGATGGAAGGAATACACAGAGTCATTACACAGAAAAGAATTGGTAGATGTCCAACCATTCCAAGAGCTTTCCTGTGAAGAGGAACCAATGGTATTGAGGGACAAAGTGGAAGCCACCTTGAAGTAACTGGCAAAACACAAGGCTCTAGGAATTGATGGCATACCAATTGAGATGTTTCAACAAACAGATGCAGAACTGGAGGTGCTAACATATTTATTTAATAATAATTACCTACATTATTTCAATATTTAATAGAGTAATTGAGTATATGTAAATGTGAAACATAGTGGGACCTCCTGTTACTTATAAACTAGTAAAACTTTCTAGGTTTTTGTTGTAAATAAGGCATGCAACCACTCTGAAATTTACTTTCCTTTGTAAATGTGTATAACAGACTTATATCCAATGATTTATTATGAGTATTAATTAAAATTTTGAATATGAATATTTCTTAATGGTTCCAGGTTCATAAAAGGTGCTCTACAAATGTATGACAATTGCATTACGTGAGGTAGGAAGAGATGAAAAATATAGCCAAAATATCTATCTCCAATACTGAGCCTGTAGTCCTCTGGCTTTACCAGTTGACTCAAAACAAAACACACAAATACACACACATATCCCTCATATTCACTTATCTATGTATATATGCATGCATGCATTGTTTTGTTTTAATTTTCATATGGCAAAATAAAGACAAGTCTTAATTCACAGACATCCATTAAAGGCATGGTTGATTCCCAGTAAGCTTACACAGATGGAGCTTATGAATGGAGACTGGCTGAGAATCGGTGGGCAGCATTTCAAGAATTAGATCAGAGGAATAGAAGCAAGCACTCTCTCTGGGTCTGTTTGACTTTCTAACTGGACTTCCTGCAATGTCCCATAAGATGAAGGAGACAAAAAAATCAGCTCTGATTAGGTCCACATCATTTGTAGTTTGTGACTCATTTCAGGAAGTCCAGCAAGCTTTCATTTCCTGGCCACGTTCTTTCTCTTATCTTCTATTTCCCCTCAATTACCACAAAGAGTCAATTTCTCTGGACCTTTTTTAAGATGTGCCAAATTAGGGCATTTTTCCTGTCTGGGCAAGATGTGGCATAGAGCCCTCAAGCTTCTGTTGGAAATTTTTCCAAGAATACCCTAAACAAGCAATGTAAGTGAATATCAGTACAGTTTCAGTTAGTTCAAACATCCACATTCTGAAATACAATTTTCCCATGACTTTAAAATCTACTTTAAACATTGCATATGCTAAAATAGTCTTGAGTGATTTAGACCATGAATTTCTTAGATGTTTCCCTTATGTTTTAACATGTCTATTCCCCATGACAAGTGATTAGATCTGTAAAAATATGTATCATGCAAATGCATGAGTTGTTGGATACTTGTATACAAAAATGTAAAATCCAAGGTATAAGTATATAATAACTATGAATGAAAGGAGACCATTTGAATTTTTTACAGGTTAAGTTTTCAAAAATATATTTTTCTTTTGTATTTTGTTTTACCATTTTGTCTTTGTTAATAACTAATTTATGTGCATATGCATGTATACGAGTGTGTATCTGTGCATCTGTGGTATCTATGTTTATACCACTTTTAAATTAGTATAGAAATGCTCTCACCTTTATGTATTCTATATTTACTAAGTCTAGAATTATTGAAGATCACAAATCTATTAAGTTCTTGGGAGTTTCCCAGCAAAAATTGTGAATCACTAAATGCAAGCTTTAAGAATTCTTATTACGGGCTGGGCACGGTGGCACACACTTGTAATCCCAGCAACTCGGGAGGCAGAGGCAGAAGGATCACAAGTTCAAGACCAGAGGCAGTCAGTGTAATTTAGAGAGGCTCTGTTCAATACATTAAAAAAAATAAATAAAAAAACAAAAAAACAAAAAAAAAGAGCTGGAGGTGCAGCTCAGTGGTATAGCACTTGCAAAGTGTGCGATCAACTCCCAGTACTGAAAAAAAAATTTCTTGTGTACAACCTGGGCACAGTGGTGCATGCCTGTCAATCCCTGTGACTTGGGACTCAGAGGCAGGGGGATCACAGGTTTGAGGCCAAAGACTGCTTGTATAACTTAATGAGATGCTGTCTCAAGATAAAAAAAACAAAAAATAGGTTGGGGGTGCAGTCCAGTGGTAGAGTGCTTGCAAAAGTATGTGTGAATCCCTGGGTTCAGCTTCCTACTACAATAAAAATGAAAAAAGAAAGTAAGAAACAAAATTCTTGTTACAGAAAAAGTAATTGAATTCTTCACGCTGCAGAAGCCTAAATGTTGTTAGAAATGCTTTAACAAAGTCTTTTCATGTCAACATATCTTAAGATGCCAGTTCCATTCTTCTACAGGCTACTGCTCTTATAAAATTTACTCTCTCTCTCTCTCTCTCTCTCTCTCTCTCTTTCTCTCTCTCTCTCTCTCTCTCTCTCTCTCTCTCTCTCTCTCTCTGTATTTTTGCAGTATTGATAATTGAACCCGGGCCTTATGCAAACTAGTCAAGCAGCCTACAACTGAGTTGCACGCAGCTCCTTTTTAAATTTTGTTTTGACACAAGGTCTCCTTAAGTTAAGCATGTGGACTCTGACCTTGAACTCTCATTCCTCCTGCCCTGATCTCCTGAGCTGCTATGGTTATAAGCATGCAGCACAGCTCCAGGTTTGATTTTTCTTTTCATGTTATAGCTTCTTATTCATTTAACATGCACATGTGCTGATAAGAGAATGCAATTTAATATTCAGAAGGCTAAATCTAGCACAAGACAATGAAATTTGGTTTCTAGATTCTATGATTTTAAGAAATGTCATCATGTTTCTAGGACAAGTTAGCATATAGCATCATTTTAATATTGAAAATATATTAGCTTTATAAGAAATTAACCAATGACAAAATTAAAAGACAGAAATTTTAGATCCTTGAAATGAAGCTAGTATTTTGCCAACCAGTGAGATTGCAGTTCTCTAAGGTAAGTAGTTCACAAACATAAGTGTGATTAAAAATCACCTGGATAACTTGATAAACACTCAGTCTGTTTCAATAGGTCTCAAGTGGGTCTCGAGAAGATGCATGTCCCACAAACTTCCAGATGATGTTCTTACTTCTTTCGGACATTTGGACAATACTTTGGGGAATAAGGATCTAAGGGATGCAGATATTTTGTTTCCAAAGTCCTGGAGTCCTCATTTAAGTACGGCAAATATTCATGTCAAAGATCCAAAGTTAATAATGGTCATTTTATAAAGGGAGATATTGTATATGTACCGTGAACTTCCAGTATATAGGGAGTCAAGTTTTTCACCATTTCCATTAGCTTAGAATAGAATGAGAATAGAACAGAATATGATATAATCACTTGGAGTGGAATAAAGTAGAATAGAATAGAACAAATAAATTAAAATTTATGAAGACTTTTCATGATCTTGCTGCTGCCCTTCATTGAATCTTTCAAAACAAAACTGAGTTCTTGAATTAATAAGGATCCGCAGGAAATCCTTGGTCAATTTGAGGCTTTTAAGGCAAATACCACTTTAAACATGGCTTTCTTTCT